>KE155118.1:352184-381551 GCA_000411075.1 Sisymbrium irio
TTCACTTTCTGGGTTAGAGCCTTCCGGTGCCAGCATTACTCGTGGGACCCCAATTTCGAATCGATCTCTCAGTAGGGATTTCCCATGGCACCGTCTTTGCTATCGCTCCCAAGGTCGCCATTTCTCGTCGAAAACAAACGGTACTGACGAAAGCAGCCAAGGAGAAGAAGAAGATGATGATGATGAGGAGGACTACGAGGATTCGGCGGAGATGGAAGTAGAAAGGGAGTATTCACCGGCGGAGAAAGTGGAGGCGGCGGCGGAGATAGGGTACAAGGTGATGGGCCCTCTCAAACCTTCTGAGCGGCTCTTCAAACACTATGAACCAGTGTTTGCCGTTGTTCAGGTTTCGTCTCTGCTCTCTCTCTCTCTCTGGTGTTGGACAAAATTGTTACTTTCATTTTACATTGTTGCTGATGTTGGATGTCTCCTGTAGATTGGTTCGCATCAGTTCAAAGTAAGCAATGGGGACTCCATCTTCACAGAGAAATTGAAATTCTGTGACATTAATGATAAGGTGTTGTTGAGATCTTTGCTGTTCTTTTCCTCCAAAGTGCATTTGCTTAGGATTAGTGATTGTTCTTAAATCTTGTCTCTCTCTGTCTCTCTTTGCAGTTGATACTGACCAAGGTTCTTCTATTGGGCTCGGCAAGCCAGACGATTATTGGTAGGCCTATCTTGCCTGATGCGACTGTTCATGCTGTAGTGGAAGAGCATGTAAGTGTTCATGTATTGTAATGGTGTCACATCGTCAACGAATGAGAGTAACTCAATGCATGTCTTGATGTATTATAGGAAAGGCGTAGAAGGATTTACTCATGTACTAATAGTCTAGTAGTTTACATCCCTGTTGTTTATTTTCGCGTCTAACTAGTTGAATAACTTTGTGTGAGTGACAGGCGTTGGATGAAAAAGTGCTCATTTTCAAAAAGAAACGAAGGAAGAACTATAGGAGAACCACAGGACATCGACAGGTATAAATTACAACTCCTTTGTTTGTTTCACCTTTGTTTATTACCTCTCTTCGAGCTCCTTTCATGAAGTTTGGTTGTTGTTTTTGATAATTTAATACTTATGTCCAGGAACTGACGAAGTTGAGAATAACCGATATACAAGGAATTGAGAAACCAGAACCGACGATTGTCCATAAGCCTTCGAAGGCAGCTGATACAGAGCAACCAAAGGCTGAGCTAGTTGGTTAGAGAGAAGAATTATTTTTTCGTTTTGTTGATGATGCCAGTACTTTGGAAGTAAGTTCATCTATCCAATTGGGTATTCCCTTTTTCTGAAGTTTTTTCTTAGAACTAGTCGCCGAAAGGACGAACAGGCCTTCTTGGTAGTTAGTAGTAATTACTAGGCTCCTAAGATATGAACGTGATTGCCTTAGTTGTCTGGTCTCTCCCCACTGTTTCATTTTGCTCTTTATTTGTATTGGAACTCGCTCAAGCTTCTGGACACTGTTTGTTTTTGTTTCAGAATTCACAAATAAAGATTTGCGGAAACAGTGGTTGCACTATGCTTTTGTGCTGTACGATCGAGTTATATTGTTTTTTTTGGGCATTATGTTATTAATTTTGTTTCATGAGCATTTCTGATCCTTTGCTCCATCTCTCCATTAACTTCTTTATTTGTCTGAGTCTCATAGATATAAAACTCAATTGGTTATAACTGAACTCCTAGTCGCTTTACAGTTCCACTATAACTCTTAGCTTCTAGTTCAAGTGATTCGAATTGGAACTAGGAGACCACAATTATATTCATCTATAAGTGTTGTCGGCTCTGGTGTATATGATTTTACAGTCCGAATAATATTCAAGCTCTGGTGAAATTTGTTAGATCCCTTGGGAAAATTAATGAAAGATCCTTGAATATTTACATATAAGAAAAAACTTACTCAAATTTTTGTGTGTTAAATACATAAAGAATAAATGAAGCCCTACTAACTCATAAACTTCATTAAATAAAACATGATCTCGAAGGATGAATATTTCAAAGTTTTCACTTAATTGCGCCCTAGGTTCATGTATTGTAGGCTTAGAGCGAAAACTTTATTTAAAATTTGTATTAAATTTTATTCAAAAAATTTTACATGCGTATTAAAGAAAAAAATTTCTTAGTCTTAATCAGAAAATGTATGGAGCTCTGTTATCCAGATAATTACCTCATTAAGAGTGAGTTTAAAACTCCGAAACTAGACCAGCAATACGTACATATATACGTTATGAGCGGGTAAGATTCGGACCCGAACCGGGTGGGTCGAGTCGGATAGCAGCGAAAGTAAAAGAGTAGTAATCACCAGTCATCGGATATAACAGACGGCGGCTTCGTTTCCGAAATGGCCGTCTCCTTGGTTACATCCGTTGCTTCTTCTTCTTCTCGATTCCATCTCCGTTCATTCTCTTCTTCTCCTTCACCTTTCGTTTCCGGTTTCGTCCGATCCCGGTTGCCGTCTCGCTTTAGGCTCGCGCTCGCCGTAACACCTCTATACTGTTCTTCGAAAGCCAGAGCCATGGCTCACACACTCGCACAAGCCACTCTCGGCCTCACTCACGCCAACTCAAGCGATCATCCTAAGGTTAGCTATTATTCGTCATCGCTTATGAGGATGATTCTGTTATGGATTGGGTTATTGATTGGTGGATGTTTGTGTTGTTGTGTTAGATCTCATTTGCCGCCAAGGAAATGGACGTGACGGAATGGAAAGGTGACATACTCGCTGTTGGTGTGACGGAGAAAGACATGGCTAAGGACGTGGACTCCAAGTTCCACAACCCGATTCTCAACAAACTCGATGCTCACTTGGGTGGTCTTCTTGCTGATGTCTCCTCTGAGGAAGATTTCTCCGGGAAACCCGGTCAGTCAACTCTTCTTAGGCTCCCCGGTCTCGGTTCAAAGCGAGTCGGTTTGATTGGTCTTGGCAAATCTACTTCCTCTCCTTCTGCTTTTCAGAGCCTCGGCGAGTCTCTTGCTGCAGCTGCAAAAGCTTCTCAAGCTACCACCGTTGCGGTTGTTCTCGCCTCCTCGGAGTCCAATGAAACGAAGCTCAGTTCCGCTTCAGCTATAGCTTCAGGTGTTTGTTTTTTTCTTTTGGTTGTTAAACAAGAGAAGGATTCTTGTTTCATTACCGTTTTGGAATTGATATTCGTGTGGAATTGTTGTTTACTTGTGACAGGCACAGTGCTTGGTTTGTTTGAAGACAGCAGGTATAAGTCTGAGTCAAAGAAACCATCTCTCAAATCTGTGGATATCATTGGCTTTGGCACTGGACCTGAACTAGAGAAGAAGCTTAAGTATGCCGAAGATGTTTCTTATGGCGTTATTTTCGGGAGAGAGCTCGTTAATTCACCAGCCAACGTTCTCACCCCTGGTATGGAATATGGATTGTTTCTCGACCATCATAGACTTAAGATGTTTTCCATGTTTCTGTAATGTGAGCATTGAAGTTTGTATAACAAACATTGGGTCTCAACTTTGTATCTTACAGCTGTACTAGCTGAGGAGGCCTCAAATCTGGCTTCCATGTACAGTGATGTCATGACTGCAAACATCTTGAATGAGGAACAATGCAAAGAGTTGAAGATGGGTTCGTATCTCGCTGTTGCTGCTGCTTCAGCTAATCCACCTCATTTTATCCACCTTGTCTACAAACCTTCTAGTGGCCCTGTCAAGACCAAGCTTGCTCTTGTCGGAAAAGGATTGACATTTGACAGGTAATCACCAGAGCACTTGTCTTCTGTTTAACTTTATGTTTCCTGCATCAATCTCTTTGTTTTTAACACTTATTGGTTATCGACCATATGTTTTTTCTTCACAGTGGTGGCTACAACATTAAGACCGGACCCGGTTGCTCAATTGAGCTCATGAAATTCGATATGGGAGGTTCAGCTGCTGTCCTTGGCGCTGCAAAGGCCATTGGTCAAATTAAGCCTCCCGGTGTTGAGGTGAAGTTTATCACACGGAACTTTGAGTTTCTGAGTTAACGAGAATGTACCTTAACAAATGCAATTTTTTGGACAATCAGGTGCACTTCATTGTCGCAGCCTGTGAGAATATGATAAGTGGTACTGGAATGAGACCTGGAGATGTCATAACAGCCTCAAACGGAAAGACAATTGAGGTATCATAAACACTGTTTCCTATATGAGTTTAGCTTCAAAAGCTTCGAGTTTTCCATTGTTTTCTCTTACGCCAAACTAATTTGTTGGCTGTATTGTGCAAGGTTAACAACACAGATGCTGAAGGTCGACTAACACTTGCAGATGCACTAGTTTATGCTTGCAACCAGGGAGTTGATAAGGTATTGTTTAGACATGTTTTCAGTTATTGACGCATAGAAGCTAGAGGAAGAGGGTAATTCAAACACTCTTTCTGTTGGTTTTTGCCTAAACTTGTGAATGATATATGCAGGTTGTTGACCTTGCAACGTTGACTGGAGCTTGTGTTGTTGCTCTTGGAACATCCATGGCAGGTACATAGGTTTATGTTAAAAGCAAACATAATAATACCTTCACTCATGATGATTGAAATTCGATCAAGTTTTTCGTTTTCTGCAGGCATATATACGCCTAGCGATGAGCTTGCGAAGGAGGTAATTGCTGCATCAGAGAGGAGCGGGGAGAAGCTATGGAGAATGCCGATGGAAGAGAGTTACTGGGAGATGATGAAATCAGGTGTTGCAGATATGGTTAACACTGGAGGCCGTGCAGGTGGATCCATCACCGCGGCTCTCTTCTTGAAACAGGTGAGAATTTGATAAGAGTAGAATCAAAGAGCACATTCTAATACTTGAACTATTGTTCTCTAACGAAGAACCGGGTTTGGTGAATGGTTGCAGTTTGTGAGCGAGAAGGTGGAGTGGATGCACATAGATATGGCTGGACCGGTGTGGAACGAGAAGAAGAAAGCTGCGACTGGTTTTGGAGTTGCGACACTCGTTGAGTGGGTACAGAACAATTCTTCTTCTTCTTAAAGATGAGCTCATGATCACAGACCGACCACTCATTCTGCTCCAAATGATCTACTTTAGCTTGTTATGGTCTTTTCAGTTCAGATATCATTGTTTCCTTTGTCATCCTACAAAAAACATAAATAAAAATATGACATCAGAGGTTTGTTTTGTTGTGCTGCTTCGTAATTGTGACGCTCGAATTTGACGACCTAAATTAAGCAATAGATATCATTTTGAGTTGAAAGAGTGATTGAAATGGGCGAGAAATTTAGATATACTAAATAACTAAACATAATTTGACCAGTTTCTCTATTCTGTAAAAACGATATAAAGCTTTGGAGAACGGGAAATCTTTTTTTTTTTTGGATTTTGAATCGATAGAACGATAAAACAGTCTAAAGTTTCTTTACCTTAAGATTAACGTTGACTCTATGGCAAATCAACTCAAACTTCATCACTTTTTTTTTGCAGAATTTTCTAAGCTTTAATACAAAAAAAAAGTTATTTCTTTTGAATAAGTTTTAGCTAGGCTCTGACCACAAACCGAGCTCATTTGCACAACAATACAATCAGCATTTTTCCAAAGCTTTAAGCAAAACAGGAAAGTGTTCTAGCTTTCCTCCTCTTGAGCAGGAGCAGGAACGGGAGTAGGCTCAAGCATTCTTACAGAACGCGGAAGCATAAACTCAGCAAAAACAGGGTAGTGAGATGAAGGATACAAGTCGTCCACCTTATCATTTACCACCTCGCACATCACGGGAACTACAGACCTACCTCTGTAGAGTATCCAATCCGTGTGTAGATCTTGTGTCTGTCGATCCCAGCAGAGGCATAGCGCTCTGAATATTAGCTTCAAGAACTCGACCGTTCCCTGCTTGTCACCTAAACAAAAGGCCCAGTATGTTATTATAAAAGGGACTCTAGAGATAAATGATTCAAATGGCTCATGACGAACAAGGTTTCATTCAATGTACCTTTGAAATCATGATATGTTCTTATGAGGGCGACATTTTTTCGTACTCGAGCACTTGGCCATGCGTCTCTCATGTCCCCTACCACACCGTGCTCTCTGCAAGTTGAATGAATATTCAAAAGACCATCTATCAGCAGTCCAAGGAGGAAATACACTTTGACTTGAAACTAGTTGAACAGTGTGTGTAGAATAAATAGTATAGCTACTACTGCATTACATAGAATCCCAGAAAGGAAACTCTTTGAGGTCAGTAAAAAGCAAAAACTTGTGAAGGTGATATTAAGGTACCTAGATCTGCCCAACAGAAATCTCCCGGTTGTTGATTCCTTCTGTGTGTTGAATCCTCCACAGTACACAACGGGCAAGGTGGGAGGTAACGATGCTATGTGCTGCCATGTGAGCAAAGCACTTCGCCTACGGGCACGAGGACTGATTTCATCCAAGTTTGTGTTGACTATCTGAAACGAAAAACCCGGCGGCTCCACACGTCTTAGTTGGAATGTGTAGGCAGCTTGTCAAAGAAAACACAAAATCCTGATATATAGAGGACAAAAGAATCAAACCCATGACACTATTCTAATAACAGTTTAGCTAAACTCAACCCCACACGTAATCAGGATATGGCCCATGTCGCTATACAAGGAACTGCAGAACCCCATGCCGTGCTTCCAGGGACCGAGGGAGACTCCGACAACCAAAAAGTTCCACCCTCCAGCAGCTCTACCTTCAATTAGCATAGAGTATATAGCATTAAACGCTCGAAATATAACCATGGTGACATCGATGTAGCTTTGTTAAATTCCATAGTACTTTTTCCTTGTTGTAGAAGATGATGCAGGATTCATCAGTGGCATCCTGAGGCCCTTTTCTTGATATGCCAAATTGATCGTACGCTGCAAACAAAGAGTGCTATCACTTATTTAAGTTCAAGGAGAGAATGCAATCTGACGTAGTGTCAAGGCATGTGGAACTAGAAGCTAGCTCCTTGGTTCTTAGCAAAGCTAAGGAAAGCAGTAACAGAAACCAGATACAGAATGCCACCATCATCCCAAAGAAATCACCGCAAACATGTGAAGAATAACATGCATACCAATATACCATTACCTTAACAGCAAACACATCAAGTGCACATGGACTGTCAGATTTAAGCAACACCTACATATATACTAAAGATAGAATCTAGATCTAGATCTCAATAGATTCATAGTAGATATAAAAGAGATTAGTATAATACCTGGCAAACCCTGCTGAATATAATCCAGTTGCGACTTCACACCTAAACAAAGGAAAAGAAACAAAAGATACAAAAAAACAAAAACCGCATCTCAGTTCAATACTCAATTAAGTCAAAAACACACGAACCAATATTCCAGCTGAATATTCATAACAAGCTATTGATTCATCAATGGAAAGAAAGAAAAGAGAGAACCTTGTTGGGTGCAGAGAATAATGGGGGAGTAACTGGTGATGACACTGAGACACAAATCTTTTCTCTTATGCCACGAATTAGGGCTTTCTTGAGGTTGATCATCATGAAGATTGAATGTCATCACACTCAAAGAGACACTCATTGTTCTTGTCTCCTTCTTCCTTTCTCTTTCTCTCTTCTGTTTTTGGGGCTTTGTAATAAAGGAATAAAAACAAAGGTCTCTCTCACATCAGCAGCACCTAATCGTCGTGACCTACATGATTTTCAATAATTAGTCAAAAGCTATCTAATTTCAAGGTGAACAGCTCAGGGTTCCAAGAAAGAAAGAAAAGAATCCAACCAACATATTCATATTTTATATATATATAATAATATATATTGGGACTCCATTGCGAATCAGAGACTAACCTTCAGACTCTTATTACCAACAGTGGAGAAAATGGGTCTTCTTTCACATTTGACGACTTTTGCCGGAAAATCCGTGAGAGTCATGCCCCTTTTCATTATATATATATAATTAATTTACCAAATTATTATTGTTGTTGCGACAAAAATATATTAATTGTTAGCATTTCTCTAAGCTTACATGTGTATCAGCATTCAGCAATCAGATGAGGAATAATTCGAAAAAAATGAAAATTAGAAGAAAGAACCGTCGGAGGAGAAGGATGGACCGGTGAAGTCGTCTTCGGCGACTTTAGAATTTTGATAAGTTACTAAAAATTAGTTTTAGATAATAATTAATTAATAAACACTCTTTTAAAAGTTTAAAAGGTTCGAACCCGAGAAGACATTGGATCAGCTATCACTATTTAACCACTACAGTAAGGTGGAGAAAGTGGTAATATGTCACACTGGTTCTCTTACCGAACCGGAAGAGTTGTGATAAGTTTGGTTTGATCATCTAGGTTAAACAAACTCTCTTGCACCACCACAAATTTTAAGACAAAACCGGAGTTATTCTTGTTACGATTTTATTATTTGTTTGAAAAAACCGAAATAAACCAAAGTAAATTATAACAATCGAACCGAGATTGATTGATAGTTATAGTAAAAGACGCGACGAAGCGTTTTGAGAAAAGAAGGAGACGAAGATCCAAACGCGGCGCTAAGCTCCGTCCTCGACTCTCCTCCTTCTCCTAAAACAATCCGACAAAGACAAGGAAACCCTAATTATCTTGTCAAATCCACCAAACACAAAAGAAAAAAAAAGGTCTGTCTTTCTCTTCTCTGGCTCTCTCTCTCTTCTTACTGACCTCCAAATTCGGATGATTCCCCATTACGAAGTTGCAGAGAAGAAGACAGAAAGGGATTACCTTCCAAAATCCTCAGTTTCTTCCTCGCCTCTTCTTCCCCTTTCATGTCTTCTCAACTCGCCGACTCTCATCCAGGGTTGTTGGTGCCTCAGACCCTAGTTTTTGTTTTCTCTTTTGAATTTTCTCATACTTCTTTCATTGCCTTTCCCTTGGATCTCTCTCTCAATCAGATTACGTCCTGCTGCTGCTCGTCTCCCTTGCGTTGTATGTGCTAAACATGACTGATAAGAAGGTAATTTCCCCACCTCATCTCTGCCTCTTCAGTTTCTTAGCTCTCTTGTTTGCGTTAGGGTTTAGTTCTCACCTTCTAGAACGAACGAATTCCGAGTTGCATTTGGAGTTCACACAATTAGGTGAACTTTGGTTCGTGGAGATTCTGTTATTGTCGTTTTGAAGTGTTTGATCTGTTTCCGACTAGAGCTGTGAACTTTAAACGGGCACAATTTAGTATCCATGTGCGTTTGATAATCTGTAGGTAATATCAAAGTTGCGATTTTTCTGTAGCTTATACTTTGATCATGTTAATTTATACTTGGGTTAGATTCTAGTTATTCTGTGGGGCAATATGTATGCGATAGACTAACTCACGCTTGGTTTCCTTATGTGGCAGGTATTTGTGTTTGGATCCTTTACAGAACATGAAACAAGGTCATTACTTGAGCAGAAATCCAGTAAGGCTCCTCAGAATCATAAAGACAAGTCTGTGGGGAGTATACAATTCGGCTCCTTGAATCTTGCCACCGAGAGTTCTTCAGTTAACACTAATGGCGAGTTTAAAAAGGGTCAGGCTAATGGGGCAGTTAAACCTCGACCCTCCAGCTCCCATAAGGAAGATAAAAGTCTTCAATCTGCTGGGTCTCAAAAGAGACTCGATGCTTCTAGACCTTCAAGCTCCGACAAGTTCAATGGTAAAGGTGCAAAACTCCCTGGAAAACACTCTTCAGGAGTTCCGGAGCATGTGGTAGAAAACGGAATTGTTAAGGAGGTCTCTGAAAGAAAACCTCTCAACAATGGTGCGGCGGTGAAGGCAGATCCTATTGGTTTGGAGAAGTTGTCCGTGTCAGATGGTGAAGGTGATTCTTTGTATAACGCTTCGAGCTCAAAATTCCAAGCCCTGGACAGCGAAAAGATTTCAAATGATTCTTCATCTGGCAGCATTCAAAAAAAAAATAGCCAGATGGTTCCTACTGAATCTGCTCCGCCCATTAAAGACTTTACACCAAGAGGATTAATAAACGCTGGCAACTTGTGCTTCCTGAATGCAACATTGCAGGCTTTACTGTCCTGTTCTCCTTTTCTGCAGCTCCTCCAGGGAATACAACTCCAAGATATTCCAAAGGTTTCAAGCCTGCATGTTTTATCTCTTTGCTTAATTCTATCTTCTAGATTTGTTGTCTTATTGTGATCGTTCATGTTCTGCGTTCTCAGGTTGAATCTCCAACCTTAGCTGCATTTTCCGAGTTCATCTCCGAATTAGATGTGCCAAGCAGTTCAAGCTTCAGAAATAATGTTGCCGTCGCTGAGTCTGGTAGACCTTTTACACCTGCCATGTTTGAAGCGGTCCTTCGAAACTTTACCCCTGATGTACTTAACAACATGTCTGGTCGCCCAAGGTTTGTGACTTTATAGAGTCTTAAATTTTTAGCTGTTCCTTAGATAGTTAGCCTATTTTCCACTGATTCTAATACATTTTGTGTGCTTGTGGTTGACAGGCAGGAAGATGCTCAAGAATTTTTGAGCTTTATAATGGACCAAATGCACGATGAGTTGCTGAAACTCAGGGAAGGGTCCCCCAAACTTACTGGTTCGAAGTCCTCAGTTGTTTCTTCTGCCAACGATGATGAGGAATGGGAAACAGTTGGACCCAAAAACAAATCTGCTGTGACAAGAACACAAAGCTTTGTTCCTTCTGAGCTCAGTGATATATTCGGTGGGGAGCTTAAAAGCGTAGTGAAGGCAAAAGGTTTTTTCATTATTTCTAGTCGTTTTTAATGTTTTCTTATAAAAAAGTTAAGATAGAATTTTTGCTTCGTCAGGCACTTAATATGTCATTTATGGAACAGGGAACAAAGATTCTGCTACTGTACAGCCATATCTCTTACTTCACCTTGATATTCACCCGGAAGCCGTGAGTACAATAGAAGATGCGTTGCATTTGTTTTCTGCCCCAGAAGACCTTGAAGGGTATCGAGCCTCGGTTACTGGGAAGGTAAACTATTTCTCTTCTCACTCTATTGAATCTGTGGAATGCTAGGAGCATGAGATTTACTCATACTGTAATACTGATTGAAGAAGGTTCCTTATGAATATCGTTTGAGTTATTAATTTCAGGCTGGTGTAGTGAGTGCTAGAAAGTCGATAAAGATTCAGAAACTCTCAAAGATAATGATACTGCACCTTATGCGTTTTAGCTACGGAACCCAAGGGAGTACGAAGCTGCATAAACCTGTTCACTTTCCCCTCGAGCTCAACCTAGGCCGCTACCTTCTTGCTGCTTCTCTTCCTAACGGGGTATAAAGTTGAAAACAAAACTGTCTACGGTTTACATCTCTCTCTCATCTTCTTTGAACTATCACTTACTCATGTTTCTTCTTATAGGGTTTAAAATATGAACTTGTGGCAACGATTACCCACCATGGAAGGGATCCCTCGAAAGGACACTACACCACCGACGCTCGACGAAAGAACAATCAATGGCTTAGGTTCGATGATGCATCTGTGACTGCGATAGGGACAAAACAGGTTTTGCACGACCAAGCCTATGTTCTGTTCTACAAACAAGTGTAAAAGAATCAAAAGCAATCTATTTCGCCATGGTTGGGGAAAGGGTAGCAAATCTTTCTCGGCTTAGTTACGGGTATTTGGAGTTCTCATATAAAAACTTTGGAGGGGAGAATCTCAATAGGTAAATAGTTTTAGAGTACTGCTTTACATGACAGTTTTGTTTTGATTCCTTGAGATGGAAATGTTTTAATGTGATTCAAACGTTTATTATTACTTCAGGCCATGTTTGGCTAGTTTTTAGTTTTTTTTTTTTTTTGAACACCTATTGTATTAAACAGAGAATGGCCCAAAAGAACCATCCTAGAAGTATGAAGAACACAACGATATAAACAGACCCTAAAGACAAACAAAGCAAAAAAAAAAAGCAAAATAGAGCAACAATAACATAGAACCGAAATAAGTTTGTGAATTATCAGCTTTGCTTCCAAAAGGAGGTGAACATAACATAATTTCAAACAAAGTAAAAACCAGACGAACCGACAATATCTTAAAGAAACCACAAAAAGAAGGAAAACAGAAAAAACAACAAAATAAAATAACAAACAAAGAGAAGAGAGAGGCGAAATCGTTTTAGTTTTTGGTTTATTGATTGTGGATTTAGATTTTGGATTTTGATGAATCATATTTTTTATTTATAAAAAAATTTTAAAAATCTCAAAAGAAAAAAACAATCTGAATTATAAAAAAAACTTTAAAAACATAAATTTTACTTTTATTTTGAAAATTGAATGGTACACTCAAAAACTAGTTTTCCTATTTTGTAAGAAAATTTCTTTTTCAAAATTTTGAATGGCTTTAAAATAAATTTTTAAAGAATCTAAAACCAAAAACCATTTCAAAAACTGTTAGTAATCAAAGCCTCAAATTTATTATTCGGAAAATATTTGCCTTGTGTTACTTTGCTTCTTCCTTCTTATTGAATACTGAACTAGTTGAACTATTTACTTTGCTTATTCCTTCTTATTCATCTTTCTTATTCAGTAGGAAACTAGTTGAACTATTCTTATTGATGGTAGAACCAAATCATTCAACTTGTGGCGATAATGATAAACTGGTTTAGATTCATCTGTATTAATCTATATTATTTGGAGCTAATTCAATTAATGATCATGGTTTAAAATCTGGTTAACTAATCCGGATCATGCTTTTAGTGGTCCGGTTATCCCAATTAAACAACATTAAGCTTAACATCAAATAGTTTTTCAAAACTAACGACAAATTAAACTTATTTTTTTATCAAATCCAAATACCGGTTGTCAATTACTAATATAAATTATTTCTTATCAAAACTAAAAACCAGTTGTCAACCGCATATATTTCCCAGATTTAGTTAATGACCAGTTGCACTAATATTGTCCAAAACTCTAAACACAAAATCTATATCTTTATACACAAGTGAAGGTTCCGGGCCAATAACATAGTTTACGTACCTTCACTTGTTGGAGTTCCGGACAATAATCCTTATAGTGGATGTGGAATGGGTGAAAGATGCGATAGCAATGGAATATTTTAGAGCAATTGAATGTGTGGTAAATGTCTTTGAGGATTTAGTGTTAATGTTAGTTCTGGTTGCTTTTTAAGTTTTAGGGTTGTTAGCAAACCACAAAATGAGAGTATAGCAATGATAGCAATAGTCAAGTGAACAATACAGTAATTAGAAACCGATGTTTTATCTCTTTAAACTGTTTAGACTTGTTCTAACTAAACTGATCAAAGAATCGCAATAGTACCCACAATTTAAGTTTAGAAACATGTTACAAGCGTTTGAGAAACTTATAGCTTGAAAATCTTACATATAACATTGACGATAACTAAAAGATTTTAGATTTCAAAAAGACCAATAGAAAGGCAAATCAGGCTGTGTAGTCCGGCATTGCTTTCTTGAGGAATGTTATTGGCTGAGATTCTTCAGGGGCTAACCGGTCAAAAGGAATGTAGTTCTCCTCTTTGTCATAGACATGACACACGGTCATGATCGTCTTCATCAAGCGCCAATTCCATGTAGCCAAGTTTGTATACTGCAACAACACCAAGCAAGAAAAAACCCGGGGACGTTCTTTCAGTGTCTTGCGAAAATAATTTGTCATACATTTTCATAAATCATAAGGGCTTTACAAGATAAGAAAGCGGCTAGTACCTTTCCCCAGTTCTCTTGTATAGACTTATGAGCCGCACGTAGATTGTAGCTCGGTATCCTCGGGCTAATGTGATGCGGGATGTGTACGTTAATATCATGGCAGAGAATCTCAATCCTGTCACAACGTAGAAACATCGATTCATATGAAGAATATCAAAAAATGCTCTCAAAAAAACCAAAGGTAACCAGCTGAGGAGGTGGAGGTGCATTACCAACTAGGATAATCACAATGAACAGTTCCGTTAAGCTGGGCCTGAGCCGCGTTCCACTCATCTGCAGGCTTGAAAGGAATGTGTGGAGCCGTATGATGAACCATCGTGAACGTGCTCATCTATAGGGAGACAATATAAACGCGTAACCATTGTGTCTTCTTATGCTTTATCGAGCAAAAAGAGAGAGAATAGAGGAAAGCAATAAGGAGAAGCATTTACCCAAAAGTGATATCCCAACCACGGCATCAGCCAGAACTTTACCCATCCCAATATACCAACTTTGTATATGATCAGCGGCCACCCAACGGCCATGAAGGCGAAAACACAAGCCAAACTTATCTTCACCCTATTCACTTCGCTCGCTCTGAACTTTCTCAGATTGAAGTGCCAGTTCACCCTGAGGGAACACTTACCATGATTTAAGTAACAAGTTATATAGACAAAAGAAGAATTGAACACTGCGTGAAGAGTAAAAGCTTAATGTATATACCAGTGAGCTATGGACAACCAAGGCCGAATTGGGCCATATCCAAAAATGATTGCCTTTCGCAGAGCAGGTGATGAATCAAACTCCTCTGGCGGAACTGGTTGCCATGCTGTGTCGTGAACTAACCTATAGCGAACAAAGTCACGACGTTTCAGCTTTCAGCTCTTATCCCATTGTGAATATCTATGACAGTCTTAAGGAAGGAAGTAACAGTTACATGTTGGTTTTGGCGTGATGACGGTCGTGCTTAAACCGCCATGGCTCATACGGGTAAACAAGAGGTAGGAAGGCTAGAGTACCCACAATGTCTTCAACCAATTTGTTTTTTGAAAATGATTTATGAGCACAGTCATGGCCTATCACAAAAAACTAGAGAGAAAGACAACTCCAGTTAGGCAACAGTAACAAGGTGACACATAGAAAAGACAGAGTGAAGGAGAGCTTTACCCCTGTGATAGCAGTTCCTGTCCATGCCCAAGCCAAGGGAAGCAGATACCAGGGCGCTTTTGCAATCATGAAGAGCCCCAAAGTGTAGGAAGTCACAGATATCAACACAGACTTCCAAGCTTTCGCATCATCAATCTCAAACACCTTCAGAAGAAGAAGAAGAAGAAGAAGAAGAATCATATTGGAAACAATGAGTAACAAGAAGAAGGAAGAAGTCCAATGACAGTTCACGCACAACGCTAATTGAAAAAAAGGCTAAATACCTCTTTGGGAAGAGTATCCATGATATCTTTCAAGGTGACATTATCAGGAAGATCTTGTCCAATCTGTTTGAATCCATAGCTTTCTGCTAATTGTTCCCTGCCCTCTGCACTATCAGCTGATGGCGATGCAACTGGAACAGCCACAGCTTTTATACATCCAATCCTCCTTTTCATAGGAACCACGCATCTTCCTCTTCGATGTGTACTTCCTTTTAAAAGAAGATCAATCGGCCTCACAGCATACACACCTGTACGCATCCACCAACACAATCACAATAGAATAGTGAAGTTCACTTCACTACATTAACTCTCTGCCTTCATGTAACAAAAACCTCACACAAGAATTGCAATCAGGAAGAACAAAAGCAAACTCTTTTATCAAAGACGAGAACTTTGCAGAGCAAAAAACGTATAAGAACCCCAAATTCACTTTAAAAAGAATCGATGCTATCATTGACTCCTTCAATTGAAACTACATAAGTATAACAACTCCATGAGTGCTCAAAAAAGTTAACTTTGAAACTCCCATTCAATTCACTGTAGAGATTTGAGGAAAAAAGAAGGTGAAGAGGAGAAATGAGAGTACCAGGAGAAACACGAGCAGAAGAAGAAGTAACGCTGGGAACCCGAGGAAGACACTGTTGTGGGCCCTGAGAATCAAATAGCAAAGAAACAAATTGATGATGGGAAACTCTTATGTCAGAAGAGATGGGCAATCGACTGCAAATACAAAAATGAATCCTTTTTTTTGTGTGGTCAAGAGAGAAGAGAGTACCGTGGAGGCGAAGAGAGAATGAGCAATTCTGGAAGCCATGGGTGGGGTGTGGGGGCACCCACTTCAACGAAGAAGAAGAAGAAGAAGAAGCGAGCGGAGTTTCTCTGGCAATGTTGGTTTTGTGGGATTTGAATGGCTGTGAAGAGCCCTCACCTCTTCAAGCTCGTCACCACAATGGACTTCCACAATTTTTTAGTTGGGGTTTTAGTTTTGTTTTCTTCTCTTTCCTCTTTTTTTTATTTATTTTTTTCTTATAAACAAATTGCACACTAGAAATTCGAACACGGAAAAAAATATTAAAAACTATTTATATTGTGGAAAATAATGTGTCGTATAATTATATGAAGAAAAGTTTTATTAACATCGGTAAGACGGTAACAATAACAAATAAAACATAAAAGATAAAAATACTATAGCTATTTGATAACAATAACAAAAAAATTCAGTTTTCCAAAATTTCCAATTCCAAAATAAAAAAATCAGATATCAACTAAAAGAAATCTTATAATTTCAGGTTGGAAGAAAACTGAATTTTTTTGTCCTTAATTAGACAATACGTACGTAAGAAAATTAAGAGAAAAAATCAATTTAAAGTTTAGTGGAATTTAGACATTAGGTACTTAAGAAAATGAAGATACAAATAACAAAATTAAGGTTGTGACTGGTAAGGGTTTTAGGCTTTAGGCTTTCATTTTTTATTTAACTATTAAAATTTTGACTGTAAAATAAATAGTTGTGACTTTAGAAAATAAAAAAAACTAGGATTTGTGGCTTTAGAAAAAACAAATAACGTTAAGTGCAAAATCAGTTATTTTGGCTTTGAGATTTTTAAGGAAGACTTTGAAGACTTTAGAGTGTTTAAAACTTAATTGGTAAAAAATTAACTTTGAAGACTCTAGAATTAAATTAAAATCTCTAAAACTTTTAAAGTCAAAATACCAATCAGACCCTAAGTTTAGTGGAGTTAAGACATTACGTAAGAGCTATATAACTGAATGAAGAAGAGAACAATGTACATACGTTTTTTTGTCAACAGAGAGTATAATGCACTTATACACGTTACAACTGACGTGATAATTTGTTTGTTGTCATCAAATTGACGTTTTTTTTTTGGAACACGAATTTGTTTTGAGCTTTGTAAAAAACACGCGTTACGGGTGATACGTGCATATACAACAAATTCTTGTTGATAAATAAATATACAACAAGCCTTTTCTGATCATGCGTCCACACAAACCTCATGATTCCAATTCACCAAAGCACGAAGAGTCCATAAGATGTGAGCCAAATTTATAGGACACTAATTAGCCTGACACGAATCTATATTACTCTGAAAATCACGTTTTGCGCCTAGTTGATAAGTTGGCTTTGGGTTGCGTCATCCGAAGAAACATTGGTATAAAGTTTTTCATACCATCATTTTCTAAATATCTCTATGAAACGAATATTACATATTAAAGCATCATATAAGAGTGTTTCCATACGCTTTACAAAAGCATCTATATCTTGTAGACTTGTACTACATTAATACAAGTTAAAGAATTAGATTATGTACGTTTATAAAAAAAGCAGTTTAATCCAAACAAATGTTGGCCGGACAGAAATGAGCCGGTGATAAAATGGTAATACGGGGAAAAATAAATTTACGTTTAAATGTCGCTGTAAATATTTGAATGCACGAGGTCGAAAACATCCTGTTTTCGTTTTCCCGGATAAGGGGAATTAAAGAATTGGGTCTTTGTAAACATTATGGGCTGAGCCCAACTAAATTAAGAAAATATACACATCCGATAGTCGAATCAAGGTTGCGATATGTGAAGCTGATCGATCCACATAAACCATGATACACTAAATGCACGAAAAACTCCATATGAGATGTGACCGAAATTTGATAGGATACTAGCTTGGACGCGAAGCCGTTTCATGTCTCATAATCATGTTTTACCCCTAATTTGATAGATTAGTTTCGTGCTTAGTCAGCCAGAATAACAATATTAGGTCTCTAAAGGTTTTTTTCCCCTGATAAACTAGAGATCCTAATATGAGAACGTCTTCTCAACACCCATTTAAAATTTACTATTTGAAAGAAATAATAAAATCAATGGTTGATCATCTCCGCACCACTCTAAAATTGACGGAATCACGGTGGTAAAAAGAAAGAAGAATGTTCAAAAAGAAAAGAAAGAGTATCGGACTAGAAAAATATATATATGATCGAAAACAGTCCATGAAAATGATATTGATGTTTGTACATTCCCATAGCATGACCTAACTTTAAAGATTTAACCGTCTCTTACTATTGTTAGTTAAGTTCGTTAAAAATAATTTTCGGTTTTTGATGTCTAATCACAATCGACGATCTATAAAAAAACAATGTAGTTAGAACCAAACACACACCATTATTGATTTTATGCACAGCTTCCATGTGAATCCCATTTGTCCGCTAGTTACCGATGTTAGGCCATTGCAATCAATCAATTTTTTCTCCAGTTCCGTTCACCAAAATAAAACAAACGAAACTTTTACCACAAAACTTCGTTACTTTAATATACTGTACAAATGAGTATTGGTTTGCGTATTTATATTGGTTTTATGTATGTATATATGATGTGATAACAAATTGATGTGTATTTTGTTTTATGTCATATTTTCCTTTTAACTTAAAATTCATGTAATTTAGTGCATCTTAGCAATTGGTTATCTATAATAACTAAATCAGTGAACGGGTTTATCTATATTAACTATAGCAGTGGAAGGTTATAAAAAAGAATAATCAAACGGAACATAGTATCATATGTCAGGAAATGAATCGAATCATTTTCCGAATAATTTGACACAAAATATACAAATCAAACCCATTGCACTAATTATTGAATTTCTACGGGTTTGTCGTTGTCCGTGACAATGGAAACGTATTTGTTTGCCATAACTCATAAGAGAGGAAATGGAATTATAGAATAGACAAGATAATGGTATGTTGATATTAATAATGGCGTAAAAATGAAAGAAAAATAATAATATTTGTATAAATAAATTGATAATTAATTCATATTGCAAGTAATGCGTGCATGCAGAGTACATGTTATTGATTTCGGCATTGCCGTGCAATACTATGTCACACGTGTTCTCTTTTTGCTGGCTCTCCACAAACAAGGGATTTGATTCCCAAGGACAATGATGATGACAATTAAAATGATTCATTACAATAAGAAAATGATTCATTACAATAACACTAACTAATATTCCCTCCGTTTCACTAAATTAAATTTTTTGAGTTTTAAATTTATTTTACAAAGATAGATGTTTTGTGTTTTTAATGCAACTTTTTCAACTACTTTCCTATTTTATCCATAATAATAATACAACTTTTTGAAAAGGATATATATTATTATGAAAATATAGTATTATAATAGGATTATATTTGATATTTTAATTTTTTTTTTAAAATGTTTGAAAAACTCAAAACTTTTATCTTTGTGAAACGGAGGGAGTATATTAGATCTCAACCTTGTAATACAACAGAATCAGCAAATTGTAAAGAGTTTGTGATATGATCTGGATGTATTTATATACATAGTATTCCTTTTTTTTTCACCCATTGATATCTTTACCATCCTTTAAATTTTAAGTCATGTCATTGACCACAGTTGTTGATAAACAATGTAATAGTCCACACTCACCATGCACGTGGGTCTCACGTGCCCCACCCGGTAATTTCAACGAATGAGTACGATCAATTGATAGCTAGTTTATCTTAGAATCCAACATGACAAAGTATATGAAAGGGACCAGCAATTATATATAATGATACGAGTTATATTTATCGTTATTTTTTTGGGTTTAAAATCTTTAATTTGAACGACTGAATTATCATTATTAAAAATCGAAAGAGCTTGTTAAAATCCGCAAACAAAACTTTGAAGAAAACATGTTCCATATATAACATGAGTCCACTCATTTTGTAGTAAATTTTAAGTTGGTAATCATAATTCCGAATCATTTGTTATAAATTTCAACTGTATCATAACCATTAGTTAAAAAATAGTTTTTTTAAGTTAGTGAATTAGTTGACTTGTCTCATTATGAAGTTTTTTTTTTTTCTCCTAACAGGGCTATATCACATGTCGTGCGAACATTAACCAAGAAAACTGTAACTAGGTATATTTTTGATCAATCTTTTGTGTGACTGGACACAGTTGACAGTCTTGATTTATAGGTGATAATCAATATTTTCAAAAATATTATTTGGGAAATAAATTGTAATTGTATTAGCAGCTCGCGAAATTGGCAGAAATTTTTATATAATTGTGTTACATAATACAGAATATAAATAAGATGAGAATAGTGTGTGTGTGTGTGTGTGTTCTTTTTTAATTAAGAAACATGTTTTGTTCGAAGCTAAAGTGCTAAACACAATATTTTCTCTGTTAGAGGAAGTTTTTCGTTTTTAACGCAAAAAGTATGTATTAGAGGAAGTATTCATTTCATTTTATCAACGAGGTATATCAGTTACATCGTTATCATCGCACCTGCGAATACATCATCGGCAATCATCTCAAAACGGACTGGCAGCAAAATACGACCGGAGATATTGATAAATACGTCTGATTACAGTTTAAATGTGTCTTCATGACACTATTTACGGAATTAATGCTATATTCGCTTAGTTTACTTCGTATTGGCGACGGAATGGCCCACTATGGGAGACAATAAGACAAGACACCGCCTACCAAAGTGAGAGAGAATATCGTGTGGGTCACACCCTTACGTTATCATGTAATAGAACCGGAACCAGCAAACGCCTGCCCGTCTTTTGTTTCTTTGTGATTGTTTTTGTTTTCGCTTCTCTCTTTTATTCCTGTTGCACTAGCACGAGAACATGCAATAGTTTGAACAAATTACAGATTATTTAGGTTTAATTTAGCTGCTATAATATCCATAGACCTGTTTACATAATTACATTAATAACCAGAGATTGTTGCACCAGCAAGATAATTACTAGAAATTAAGATGATCTCGTTTCATTTTGTTCTGTTGATTTAATTTGTTTTATGAGCTTTTTAATCCGCACACAAAGTAAAAATATAAAATTGTACTAGTACATTCAAAATCACAGAATCTAACATCTCCAATAACATTAATTACTATCAGAACATAAACCCAAAAATGGAGCTACTATCATGACATGATGCAAAATTACAATGCTCGAGGGATAGTATTCTTGGATCAACGATGCTAATATGCAGTACATATGTTGTAGAGGTTGGCCGGGGCATCTTATAAATCGAGTGTCGACGTCATATATGGTGCAAGTAATAATACTGGGTCAATGCTATGAAAACTCTCTTTCTTTTTCATCTTCGTTCTTCCAAATTTGAACATTAGTTTCCTTCTTCGGTCAATGAACATTAGTTATTAATTGTTTTTACTGATTAGTAATTACAGTTGGTATGAGCCATCTCTTTCCATCGCATATACATCGATAAATATATATTAATGTACAAAGCTCTTCACGACGACTTGAATTTTTAGATCTTATAATTGGAGATGATGCTCACTGCTCATTCATTTTAGTGATCTGGGTATAAGTGGAAGCTATACGAATCCATATATATGACGACACTGAAATCAGTATTTCAATTTTTTTTTAAAAAAGTTGGCAGCAGAACCGAAAAAAAAAACGATTTGAGTTTAAAGATCTATCATGCATGTCGGTTGAGGTTAGGGTTCATATATCTCCACTGTCTTCTAACCAGTAAAGCTCAATCATGTAGTTATTATTTATTGAAACATTACTTGTTAATTGATACTGTATGTATTTCTCTGTCGGTTAACGCATATTACCGGGGTTTGAATTTTACTTATGACACAGTGACGCACTAATAAAAAATAGTAGGCTAGCTATATGCTTCTTGTCTGTTAATCAAATGTAAAGACCTCCCTTTAATTAAAAGATTGGATTGGATTTAATTAATGGTTATAGTAGCCAATAATGTCAAGGAGACAATTAAGACGTCACATCGACGGTGTTAGTTCGTCTTAAACAATCAAGAAACATTATGAACAATTAGTAATTAATATCAATGATTAAGATTCTGATTTTCTTGGGTATATTTGGCTTATTTAATAATTTTTAAATTTTCCTACCAAAAAAAAGTTTTAAATTTTATATTCTAAACAAATCAAGTCGATGTTTATTGTTTGTTCATACTCAGATTGGTTTAGGGACGGGGTAAGAACATGAAAATTTAATTTTGAAAGGAATGATATTTTAGTCTTGACAATCTTTTAATTAATTACGGCTCCATTTGTATGTCCTTCTATATCAAACAATAATATCTCAAGTTGTCTCCATTATCATAGATATACCATTTGAGATTCAATTATAAATGATATAAGAAATTATTAAACAAACAAACCATATATTGGCATTATTGAATGCGTTATTGGCGATTCAACAACATCAAATTATATTGAAGAAGAAAACCAAAAAACAAAAAAATTATATTGAAGAAAGTTATGTTCCATGCATGTCAGCAATAATAGTATATTTTTTTAATACTTCTCTTTTCGCGTGTTTGTGCAAGTGTACGTATCTCAGTCTTCTCAGATAAACTATTGTCGAGAAGCAAGTAACAGAGGAAGCAGAACAGAAGGCAATGAAAGAGTCTCGTGAATATGCGATTATGCGAATATGCACAAGCAAGCTGCTTATTAATAAATAGTAATTTGTTAGATGCACTTCTGATGCTATGAAGTAACTGATTTTCACTACATGTTCAATTTCCGTTTCTACAAACAAAATCGTGTTTGGAAGTATGAAGGTAATTCATATTTCTAAACATCATCGGGTAGTTGATGCAGAAGTGCAACATTATTATTTTTTCTTATTTTTATAGTTATTTTTTCAAAACTGAAATTAGACACTCGAAAATATAAGTAGGAAAACGTCCACGGATTAGTAAAGGTGGGGATCGCTGACGCTGAGAGCCGCCCAATTGTTTCTGGTGGCTGAGGAGGAAAGAGCATCGTGTTGGCCTGTTGGGTCATTGAATGCAGTTTCACATCTTTCAGATTATGTTTTCAAAATAATTACTTATCAATAAATTAATAAAGAGTTATCGAATTTTAAGACGAATAAAGTTTTTGATCGCAGTTCGGTTCGGTGTGACCTTATCCTTCGAATTGTATCATAAATTTGGAAATTTATCTAACATTTTGTATTTGTGTTTTCGATCTGTGGTTTCTAGGATTCACCCCTCCTATTCAGACACATATAAAAATGCATGCTATTGGCATAAAATATAGGTAAAAGAGCATAGCTTAATTATAGCATTCATTAATTTTGTAATAATTTTCTTTGTCAACAAAGAATCATTTTTAATAGTATCTTATAATTAAAACTCGAAATTATAACACACGCGAAATTATAAGAAAACCGAAATTATAACACACGCGAAAAGTATAATAACAACAAATAAAATAATTAGATACTAGTATAAGTTAACTTAATCTCAGTCTATGCCGTATGGTGTAAAGATATGTATACGTATTTTCATTCGTGTACAAAAATTTCTACATACGTATGTGTTTTGCGCACACTTTCGTCCGTGTACATTTTAAGTGACAATTAAACTATACGTATGTTAGAGCATGTTCATCCCTTTAGGATTCACACAACAAATTTTTTATTATTATTTTTTAAAATCTTTTAATTTGATTTATTTTTTGAAAAAAAAAAAATTGGACTCATCACGGACTGTTACATAGCGTAGAATCCGCATTATAGTGATGATGTAGATTCATAGCCATAAACCTAAAGAATGAATCTCTCATTTTTATATATTATTTTTTTTGAGAGATGTGTGAATCTCCTATACGATTTTCCAATGAAAATGCCCTTACACACAGGTGTCTTCCATGCTAGTTGTGTGCTAATCATCCAAATTGTTCCCTTGACCAGTTGTGACTGACTTGATATACATGATGTTACATTAACTAACAACGATCGGCACTGGTTTAAAACTAGTGAAATCTGTCGAGTAGGATGTGTCAAAAATTATTTGATGCATGATGAATGCTCATTCAATTCAATATGTTGACTTAGTAAGAAACATTTGTTATCAGTATACTTAATAGTTAATGATATGATCCCTGTAAATCCATAGTAAAGGCATCTCAGTTTGTAGACCAGATAAAACCAGGATTAATAAGTGTGATGCTTACAAATTGTACCTAAGATTTTTGCTGGTTTTGTGTTCTCCATAACAATGTTTCTTATACATATGCGTGATGCTTTGCAACAAGAAGAAAACCTCAAACAAGTGGAAGAAAAGATAGTGATTCATTAGACATTCTTAATACATATATCTAAGGATCCCTATATATATCATTAGTAAAGGCATCTCCATCTCGATTCATTGTCCTTCATTTTCGGGGTCAATATTTTATTTTTGGGGTCAATTTTCCAATATTTCATCATACATGTGATGATTACAAATTGTGCCTTAGATTTTTGTTGGTTTTGTTTTTAGTGTTTTTAAAGTTTTCATCGTATACATTAACAAAAAATAATTTAAATTGGGGGTGTTATTGAATACAGTAGTTTAATGTAAATTGAAATACATTAAAAAAATCTGTTATTTAGTTCTGTATTTGATAGATGTAATTTAAAATACATTAAAAACACATGTTATTCAATATTTAATGGATTTTGTTAGATTGTATTTATATTGGATTTTAATGTATTCTTTTAAAGAAAACAAGAGCAAAACAAATACCATCCTTTTTATCTGTATTTTGAAATACAATTTCTCTCTCTCCTCTCTCACGTCTCTCTCCCTCTCTCTCTCCTCTTTTTCAAGTCCTTATCTCTCTCCCTTTCTCTTTCATATTTTGAAAACAAAAAAATATTAGAGTAAAATATAGTAAAATCCATTTGCTTTTATAAGAATCTGTCTAAATCCTTCCAAAATCAAATTACAATGGTGATTTTTAATTCTATTAAATTACAATATTAAATAACAATGAAAAATGTAGAACCAAATACAGCGATTCATTAGATACTCATAGTCGTTGAAATATCCACTGCTCAAATATATTTTGCCATATGTTAAAAATCAAATATTAATTACACAAAATCTTCAGATTTTTAATTTCTCAATTAAATTTCTGCGATTGCCATAACTCCGTTTCGAAGATTAGTCTCGGCATAACTAGAGAAAAGACTTCACGTTTTTAACTTACTGTCTATGTGTACAAAAAACAAAGATATATGAAGTAGAGAACCCTAGAATCAACACATAAATGGTCCACAAGGACCACAACAAATGAAAACGATTAAACAAAAATAAGAGGAAAAAAATATAGGAATCTATGGAAAATCACAGGTCATACATTACGATAACAATTTCTACATAATGATTCATTAGATACAGAAAGATAATAAAACCTTTAATATAATTATGATTTTTCCCTAGTGAGCATATGCATATTGAATAGATGCAATGCAAATTGGTAAGTAAGCCGTCAACGAACGTTAATCAAACCTTTAACATAATTGTGATATTTTTCCCTCAATAATCATATGCATATTGAATAGATGCAATGCAAATTGGTAAGTAGGCAGTCAACGAAAGAGCTCAAATAACTATTCCAAGAAATGTCTACCTTATATGTACCCCAAAGACCAGAGAGGGGTATAATAGTAAACCCATATCACACCGGTAATTTAATGACACGTGTCGTCATCGCTCTCAAATAATTGACAATCCCGAAGCCGCCATAAGGAAGTCTCTGGACACCTGTCGGTCAGTGAAAAAGAGATTAAACGGTGTAGTTATCACTCCAAATAAGGGCGAGTAAGTAATTTCACAGACGTTAAGATCTATATAAAGACTACTCTTTTCATACTCTTATCCGGTGGAAAATAAGTTTTAATCACTAAAACGAGTTTCGTGTTTCAGTCAGGTTTTGTTTTTCTCTCTCTCTCTCTTAGTCTCTTGTACTGATTTCTAGAAAAGAAGAGGAGCGAAAAAACCCTTGGAAGGGAATGCAGAGAGATGGTGGGAGTATCGCCGGTGAAGACTAAGCTGTGTGATCGGTTTAACCGATCTGTCGGCGGCAGGAATTGCCACCGGAAACACGTCGAGGACGGGTGATCCAATTTAATAACTCTCCAATTCTCCGAAAATATCGAAACCGTAAAATCTTTTTTTATTTTCTGTTTTCCTTTTTATTTTCCAAAAATCTAAAAATAAAAAAATGGTGGGGGCAAAAGCGGTAAAAACGGTTGAGAACGGATCTGAGGGTGGAGCGAGCACGGGGCTGCTCCACGGCCGTTACGAGCTAGGACGGCTTCTAGGACACGGAACATTCGCGAAGGTGTACCACGCGCGTAACGTGGCGACAGGGAAGAGCGTGGCGATGAAAGTGGTCGGGAAAGAGAAAGTTGTGAAGGTCGGTATGGTGGAACAGATCAAACGAGAGATCTCAGTGATGAGGATGGTGAAACATCCAAACATCGTCGAGCTTCACGAGGTGATGGCAAGCAAATCAAAGATCTATTTCGCCATGGAGCTCGTACGTGGCGGCGAACTATTCGCTAAAGTCTCTAAAGGAAGGTTACGTGAGGACGTGGCGCGCGTTTATTTCCAGCAGTTGATCTCAGCCGTCGATTTCTGTCACAGCAGAGGAGTTTACCACCGAGATCTGAAGCCGGAGAATCTGTTGCTTGACGAGGAAGGGAATCTCAAGGTGACTGACTTTGGTCTCTCTGCTTTCACTGAGCATTTGAAACAAGACGGTCTTCTCCACACGACTTGTGGAACTCCGGCTTATGTTGCTCCTGAGGTTATACTCAAGAAAGGATACGACGGAGCTAAGGCGGATCTGTGGTCTTGCGGCGTTATCCTCTTTGTGCTTCTCGCTGGTTATTTGCCTTTTCAAGATGATAACCTCGTCAACATGTATCGTAAGATTTACAGAGGAGATTTCAAGTGTCCTGGTTGGCTTTCCTCTGACGCGAGAAGGCTCGTGACGAAGCTTCTTGATCCGAATCCGAACACACGAATCACCATCGATAAGGTCATGGATTCTACCTGGTTCAAGAAGTCTGCATCGAGGTCCAAAAACGAGCCAGTAGTCACCGCAACTGTGGAAGGAGAGGGAGAGGATCTTGATTTGTCTGTGCACAAGTCAAAGGAAGAGACGGAGACGCTAAACGCTTTTCACATAATCGCGTTGTCTGAAGGGTTCGATCTCTCGCCCTTGTTCGAGGAGAAGAAGAAAGAGGAGAAGCGAGAGATGAGGTTCGCCACTTCTCGCCCCGCGAGCAGCGTGATTTCGAGCCTTGAGGAAGCGGCTAAGGTCGGGAATAAGTTCGATGTGAGGAAGAGCGAGAGTAGAGTGAGGATCGAAGGGAAACATAATGGTCGGAAGGGGAAATTGGCTGTTGAGGCGGAGATATTCGCGGTGGCTCCGTCGTTCGTCGTCGTGGAGGTCAAGAAAGACCATGGAGACACTCTCGAGTACAACAACTTTTGTAGTACGGCTCTTCGACCAGCTCTCAAGGACATTTTCTGGACTTCGACACCTGCTTGACTTTTTTATAATCTGCAATTTGAAACCTTTTGTGTTTTTTTAGTTCCTGTCTGTAAAATATTGTTGGGTTCTAGATTCGATTCCTCATTCTTGTTCCTGATTCTTAATGGGTATCGTTTCGGATCGTGTAAAAAGGTTCAAGAGTCTTTTCATCATTTGTGTCTTTGATGCTGATTTGTTGCGCGTCACGAAGCAAGAGAGTGTTTGTGTGGTGTGTGTTCGTGCGGTTTTAGAATGGTGTCTTAAAGATTCCATCTCAATAAATGATATTTATGACTCTCTAAGAATGTTCAATTGTCAATTTTAATGCATTCTCAAATGTCTCTTTTAATATTCTTTTGCACGTCTCTTACATTGGAAATGATTTCATCTTCTTAAAACGCTTTCTCCAATTTAACTTTATTGAGTCTTCTCCTGATTTATACATTAGAACAATGACAATCCATAACAATAAGGAAGATAGGTAATGAAGTTATTAGATTCAGTCACACAGCATTTGCGTTTGGAGAAACTGAGAAAGCTTGTAATGTAATTTAATAAATGTCAGTGAATTCGGCCTATTATCCTTTTGGGAAAAGGATTTGTTCCAACGTGGTGCCAATAGTATGATATGATTAGGGATAAGAATTTGTTTTTCTTTCTTTTACACGTCTCTTACATTTGAATGATTAGGACATCAACTTTTGTAACTCTCTCTCTCTTCTGGGGTTATGTACATCAGTTATTTTTTATCTTTTCTTTTTATGGTCCAATTTTATAGTGTCTTATTGATTCAGATACTCTTTTTTTGTAACACAATTCAGATACTCTTAAGTCTTAAGATTCATGTGTATTAATGCGTGTCGACATAACTCCTTTAAAAAAATTCTACGTCTTAACTTTGTTGAGTCTTCTCCTTATGTACACACTAGAAGTATCAAGAATTCGTAACATTTTGTCAGATAAGTATTAAGTAATCATTTAGATATATATACATATGATTAGTGACAGATTTGTTTTTTTCCCATCAAATGTGAATGGGGATAAGAATTACTTGATTTGTAGAAGATAAAAAATAGTGGAGTAGAAAAGAAGATGGATTCTGATAATATTGAAAGGAAAAAGGAAGATGAGGTGGGCAGCAAAACAAAAGTAGAAGTTGCGTGATTGAGATGGATATTTCATGAACCATATTAATATTATCTGTTTTACATTTTATTGATAAATTTTCATTATCATATTTGACATGTGATCAATTACGGAGATGAAAAAAAATATTTTAACAAATAATAGTTAACAGTGGCACCTAAGTCTTTGAAATCGTATGACCGCCCAGTGTCAGTGATCGAATTTTACAAATTGGAGACTTTATTATTGGCATTTACCTCAAATGTGTATCGCAAAAACGTTATACGATGATAATTTATGGCTTTGTGAAATGACACGTATATCGTATCGGGATTTCTCTCTCACTGTTAGTCGCTGTTTTAAGTTGATTGATAACTAATTTGTAACTGATTATATTTAAAGTTGTGTTTAGGGATTAAGGCTGAGTTGATGACAGAAAGTTGTGGTTCATCTTTGTTCTTTTCCTATAGAAAGTCATGTGGTGCTAGCGTCACTATAAAAAAAATTGAATTACATCATTTAAATTACATCATAACATGGAGAATAATACTATTTTAAATCATTTAATTATAAATGATATAAATATTAACGATTTAACATCACTTGTAATAAATGATGTTATAATTAGCTAAATTAACATCATTTCAGTAAATTGATACTAAATTGTTATAACTTGTATCATTTTAACAAAATTGATATTATTATATAGATTTATTTCAGTTAACGAAATGATGTATATTTTTATCAATTAGCATCACTTTTTAATTGATATAAATATTTGTATTAATTAACAAGTGATGCAAAACTACAATGTTTTAAAAAACATTTTTGTCCCACATCGGAAACAAGCATTAAGAGAATACAATTTCTCTTTTTTTTTTTTTTTTT
>KE155118.1:384802-431058 GCA_000411075.1 Sisymbrium irio
GATCTGTGGGACTAAGTCACGAACCTGCAGTTATATGATTGGATCTAGTGATAGCAGTTCACTAAAAACAAGAATGTTCTATGGACGTATATGATAAATCCAAAAAATATAATAGTTTTACCTTTGCTTCTAAAATGGGTTATCAACATAACCAGTAGTCACGAAGTATATTGCTCCTCTTTTTCGATGCGATTTGTTCATATCTTAAACTTTTCATTATTATTTATCAAATACTCAAAAAGACGAAGGAAAACAACAACAAAAAGGGGATGGAATACAGCTCAGGTGTTTATATGAGTGCTCCTGATTGGACTGTCGATATAAAATGTGAATTTTTACAAAATTAAAACTAGGGTTCATATCATTAAACTCGAACTCGAGACGTACGTGTGGGATAGAATGCCAGACTTGAGTGCATTATAAATTAAAATTTACCCGTACCACGTCAACTTTTCTCACGTTCTTCTGCCTAGAATGTATCTATTTAGAAGAACTTATTATACACTCCAAGATAAATGTTAAGATTTTCTACCTTCCAATAACAATTACAACCTAAACTCCCGAATATAAATCAAAAAGACAATAGAGACCCTTCGCCTCTATCTATTCAGGCAGAACGTATATGTTAAATAACATATAATAAAAAGTTATTATATTTATGCGAAAAAATCCATATTTAGTCTCACGAATGGACGTATTCTTTATTAACGTTTACTCATGGACATTGTGTGGTATTAAGGTAGACTTCCATTAATCTGTTTGGAGATATATATTTATGAGCATACAAACATGATTTCGTGTTAAATTTAATTCAAAAAGTACTTGGAATAATCCAGTCAGGGACAGGGAACTTGAGGTCAACGGTCAATTTCTTTCAGTTTTCATATATTTTTGTCCTTAAAAATACAACTTCATTCGACACCGTGTCCCTACGCATTACAGTTTATTAATGGGAAACCGCATATACAATAGTACTTTTTATTTTAATCATAAAAACACAAGACAATTTAACGAAATATGGAAAACAATGAATTTTTAAAAATCCGCCTAAGACTTACGTTACGTTGACTTTAAACCGGGTTTTGACTAGTTAATCTCAACACACTGTGCTCCTTGAATTAGCCGGAATTCTCAAATCGCCTGACAAGAGACCATTGTGCGGAATTTATGATAGGTGTTTGTAAAAATAAGTCGAAACAAAATGTCAATGCAAAACTACTGACAGTGGTTTTATTCAAAAGTTATATCATCGAGAACGGGCTTCTTGACAAAAGAAAAATGATTTACTGATATCGTGACTGGGCCTCAAGAAGATATGTTCACATATCCATATTTAAGCCCAAATAACGAGTTAGAATATAATGGGCCTAGCTTGAGTCAATTATAGATGCTTTTTAACTGGATCGTTCACATTGTCTACAGAATGGGTCTGTATGTTATACTAACATGTGCTTAAGAAAATGTAAAAGATACTCAAAATAACCAAAGCTTGCGAAATGAACTATCACATTAGGAAGCTGAACAAAGATCATCCATGCAGGTAAATATAAGAGCATCATTATCCCAAGTTGCTAATAAAGATTGTTTATACTATTTGTGATTAAAGAAAATTGTCTTTTAATTGAAGCAACTATACAAGAAATACAAATAAAGTTACTTATTTAAACAAACAAGAGATCATTACTTATTTACTTTTACTATTTATAATATTTAAAATTTTTTAACAATCTTAAATAAGTTTTTGGGATAATCATACTATAACACTCCCAAACCCCCGAATGCAACACTGTATTGTGAAAGGAAACTTAAAATTTGTTGTTTGGTTTGATGAAAAGCGACACATATTACATATATATGATACAATTTGTATGTCACAAAACGTTATGGAACTTCCTATTTGTACAAAATTAAGGTCATTTTCAAGTTTTTGGCTTTTGTTTTTACCACATGAGAATTGACATGATTTTAGAAACTCTAATTTCTGTAAAGATTCAGGCTCGTAATTAATTAAGTTTGACTTGGGATCTGGATTTTTGAATTTGAATTTACTTATGGTTTATGTTCTGTTTGTAGATTTTAAAGTTCTACCCCGATTTCTCAAAGAGAGTTTGTCTCCTAACTTATTCTTGGACCCTAAATTTAAATCATATTTTACGTTCCTATATATACGCAACTTCAGATTCTCTAGTACCAAAACTTTTACCTGACCACGAATTAGTATTCAGGTCCGTTTTATAATTTTGTAAAGAATATTTAATATATTTTTTAAAGGTATATGGACATATTAGTTATCTAATATATATTTGAAAACATAAAGTATGACATTATGAAAAAGTAGCGACTATTTTTCATCATTATATAAGTAACATAATATAGTTGAACTTGCAATGTAGAAATAAGCATGTTCTATATGAGGCGCATGTGATCCAGTTTCCTTACTCCCACCTAAAGTATTTCTACTCGCATTAGAAACTATAAATATAGATTGTTATAAAGACATACAAAGGGAGAACTAGTACACCATGTCTGTGAAAGAAAAAGGGGGAAAAAACGTGGACAAATGAAATGTAGGTAAGTGTTGTTTAAAGCTATGAAAAAAGAAAGTGAACTTGCTTTTGAGTTTTCATAGGTTTTGGAATTCGAGATAACCCTGATAACCCTAACTAGTTTTCTTCTTTCCTATCATCATTCCTCCATTTTCTTCAAATTCCGTTCCTTTTCTTGTTTGTTTGCTTCAGTTCTTATGTTTCTAACTTCTCCCATACATAACACGTACAAGTACAACGCCAAATTTTACCATGTGCGAAAGAATCCAAGGAACAGTTACTTGTGTTTGGTTAACTGCATAATGTTTATAGAAGCATCCCCTAATCTAGTGTTTTTTTATTAATCAGTATATGTATATACCAGTTTTTTACCGGCCCAAACCAAGTATATATACTTTCACCAGGATTTTGATGTTGTTGGGTAGTTCTCTTTGAAAATATAAAAAATGAGAAAACAATTTTTCGGTAGCAACAAATGAGATTTTTTTCATATGTGATATTTTGGTAAAAAAAAAAAATTGTGTTTGCGATATATGCATCTCATGAAAAAGAAAAGAGAAATCCTTATTCTGATATATTTCTCCCGAACTCTTATTACTTGGAGGTATACCATATATTTTATCTATTTTGTTTCAAATTTTATTTAAACTTCAAACAAAATATCGTTTTCGTCCGCTTTTCTCTGCTTTTTCGTTCTGTGTTTTCAGATGCGTATGTGATGTTTTCGTTTGTTTGTATTGATTGGGGAGAAACCTATGTGTGCTTTTTTTTAATCCCACACTCACCTTTAGCTTGTTTTCACGGATACTCAACGAAAATAATGCTAGTCATAGAGGCATAGATTGGATCGCGGTGTTTAAACGTGGAGGCATACTTATTTATTATAGTTTAGCCTCTAAAATCATCCGCTAAACCACTTATTTGATTATCTACCTAACTTACCAAAAAAAAAAATCGTTTTCTTCGTACTCCTTTGTTATATAGTTTTCCTCGTTGTCTTTGAGAGTAAAAACACACTTCAAATCAATTTGCTGTCCTCGTTCTCAGAGGCCTTTATCTTAAAGTACATTTGGTTCATATATAATCCTTCAAGATGCCTCCTATCTTTTTATATTATCCAATGTAATTTGTGTGTGTTCGAATCTATCTAATACATTTATATAATCAGACGTTCTGTTAGATTAATGATATACTATTTGTTACAAGGTCAAACCGATCTGCAACCAAAAAGTTATACCTTAGCCGAGTTGGTTGAAAACAAATTACCGGTTTGTAAATCGAATAGGCCAAGAACACCAAATAAAGACTTTTGGGTTTTCTTTTGATCAGTTGAGAATTTGGCTCGGTGAAATTGAGTACGGAGTACTAATAAAAGAAAACACGTGGTTGGTGAACACAATAAAAGGCCTTCGAATGTCGACAAAGGTACAAACCTATACACACACAGTCACCAAAAGCACAAAAAAGGAGTCCAGTGGTGGACATTCAATCTTCTTTAGTCTCCAAATTCAAACTCGGGGAAAAAAAAATCATCAGGTCATTGAGTTATAAATCATACGATTGAAGCATTTGGAACCAAAGCCACAAAACGAAATAACATTCTGGTCCAGGACTTGGATAGATATATGCATATTTCAGTCCAAAACCTTTTATTCATCCAAAAAACTTAAATATCAAAATTTTCAAGATTTTATTTCTTAAATCATACCTTTTTGTTAAAGTTATATTTCATATATTAAAATCTGTTTTATATCAGCAATCTAAGCATTTTTAAAAAAAGTTTGTCATAATGATCTCTAATTTAGAAATTACCAATAACTAATAATGTTTCTGAAGAGTTAGGAATCTAACTGTATATTTTAATTTAAACAAATCGTGTTAATGTTAAGAAAATATCGTTATTATTTATATTATTTTTTCTGTTTATTTAATTAGTTGTTTTGGTTAAAAATACTATTTTAAAAAATTACGTTCTTTTTAAAAATATGATGTAATATAGTATAAAACATATATAATTGGGCCAATCAAAAGTAAAGTGACATGTATAATTGGTCACATAATATCCAATAGATATAGAAATTCTATAGAAATCCAAAAACAACTTATATTTTGAGCAAAAAAATATTCCTAAAATAATTGATAAGTATTATGCAACAAATAGAGTATTGATCACATGATTAATTCTAACATTATTTTATTTAGTTTTGTGGCTATGGATCAAATTAGATAATACTCCATTAAGTTGCAACGTTAACCACAACTCTGCAATGTTGTACTATGTACTGGGCTCATTATAGCTATTATTGTTTCAAGTCGACACAATGATTATTTTTTGATAAAATGATTAACTAAGCTTCGTTATCGAAATCTATATTTTAAGCAGTGGTTAGTACAAGAAATTTGTCAACTGATTTGATGGTGTAGTTTTAGAACTCCAATGTTTTAGCTTTTAAGTACTCTACATTCCAAGCAGAGGAAAAGCTGTTTTAAACAGGGTTGTCTTTCCCTGTGATCCTGAAAATGTTAAAACATTTTATGCTCACATTAGCAATATACAGGGGATAATATGCTGATTTAATTCAACATCTTACCAAAAAATATATATGTTCATTTTTAAAGGGAAATTGGGTTAAGTGACCCAGAAAACACAGAAATCTAAAACCTAACCATTTTTTATCTCTCTTTCTTCCTCACTCTCCTTGCCTCTCTCTACTATCTTTCTAACTTTCTAATTCTGCATTTTTTGTTATTTCACAAAATTCCCCATTTTTTAAAACAACCGATCATCATGTAAGTAGGAATAAAACTAGCCATCTGATAAAATACGCTACAGCATTATAACAATTTCATTTGACATAATAAATAGATTTATCTAGTGGCTTTAAATATGAAATAAAAATTATATAAGAAAGTTAACGAAAATAAAAATAAAAAGAATGGAAGATTTTTTTTTCCACTACATATTCGCAATTTTATTTTAAATCTTTGTCTATACATTTTCTTAATTTTTACGAAGATCCTCCTACTTTTGGTTGTCCAGAAAAAAAATACCAATCACAGTTTTTCCGTAGTTATTATACTCCATATACAAGGAAAATACCGAGATAGGGATCTAAAAGTTGAATAGGAGGAAGACAAGAGGATCTGATAAGATTGAGATATCTTACTATTTCTCGTCAGTCAAATTCAGTAGCTTGGTACAATGTACTGATGTCATTAATAATTTCGGTTTTAAAATATACTGCCATTTTTAATTCTGAGTTAAGTGGAAGTGCTTTTTCACGAGCATCAGTTTATCTGACGTAATTATTGATCACGATAATGAATAGTACAGTAATAGACGATAAAAACGACTCATCATGATTAGCATCTAAAAAGGAAATTCGAAACCTGGCCCAATTAAGAAATAACAAAACTTTTAAAATGCATATATCTGAACTTTCTGTATTCCATTATGCAACTTTTTTGGTGGTTTTTTTCTTCTTAATAATCCACTTAAGATACTTGATAGACCTATTGAAGTAGAATTGGTAGATGGTAAGCCCAATCAAATACTCCTACATGACTAAACTGAATTATGCAATTATTTTTACTTTATACTATTTTTTTCCATATCCTTAATTCGTTTTGTTCCATAAGATATTATCCTCTCTCTTTTTCTATATCATAGAACTCTTTTTGTAGCCAAATAAAAGTATAATTCTATCCATATTCATACATACACCTACATGATAAAATGTGATGTTTATCAGAAAGGCATTCACGAAACACATGTTTTCAGGTGAATATTTAAGGTTTGATTGGTGGTTGTAAGTCCCAACCATCACAATTGGAATGATAAAAAATCAACCGTATTCAGATCACCAATCAAGCAAATCGCTAATTAGATGAGTTGGTTGTTGGATATTTAAAACCAAAAGATCGGGTGAAAAAGGTCTAATAAAGCGAATGAGAATCATGTGCGAAAACTGGAAACTATATTTGCATAAGTTAACATTTCATTATATTTTTTAATATATGAGATACTTCTGCAAATTTAGTTTTTAAATAATTTATACAAAAATTGGAACTGTTCATCTGTAATGATAATTCAGATTTTCTCAGATTGGTGAACAAATTTCCTAAGCTTTTATATAAAAATGCTTTGGATAGATTCACAAATCATCAGAAATCTCTACCCCAAATTGCATTTCCAAAACTCAAAATATACATTAGTAAGAATTATCTTGAATTTTGTCTAAATAGGGCTTAGCTTCCCGGAAACTCTATTTCTCAAAAGGTTCTCGACGGACAACACATATGATTGAAATTGCTTTTCTGACTTAATGGTTGTTGTAATAATGAAGCTAAACTTAGGTTGGAAATGTTCTTTCAGTGAAGCCAACAAATAGATCCAGTATGTCAAACATAAGCTTTGAGCCAACGGATGTTAAATTCTTAACCGCATATTCACCAATAAACAGATTGGGTCTTGTAAATATACAGAAGGGTGGCTTATACTTATATAATGAAATGTTAACTCACCAAATTAATAAAAAGAGGAAAAGTACGTCTGACAGAAGAATTCACGACAAAATAGTCGCACAAACCACACACATATGACTTTTCCGCCGGCTGTGTTACACACGCGCCACCTTTTGAAAAGCCGGTTTAAATTGAAGACCTCGATGAGTTTACAGATTTGACCCACCAGGTGTGCTCTTTTATCCAATCATTATAGAACACGTGTCTGAAATCCTCTAATACTCTCTTAACAAAGATTTGGACCTAAAACAAAAGGAAAATTAAAAGAAAAGTGAAAGAAAAACCACAATCTCCGCTGTCTTGGAACCCTTTCTCTCTCTCTCTCTCCTATCGACCTTTTTCTCCGTTTCTCTCTTTATATACCGACTGTGTAGGCAACTAGCCATTACAGACAGAAAGCAATACTCATCAAACAGCGAGATCTCTGATAATAGAAAGACGATTGAATTAATTTAGGGCTCTCTCGTGTATTCATTAGGGTTTTGAGAGATCTGTGAGAACGGGGGAGGGAGGATAAGAGAGTTTGAGTCCACTTGCACAAAGAATCCAAGTCCGTTTATTGAATAAAGTCGATATACGACAGAGAAGGAGGTGATTGAAGAAATGCAACAGAGAAAAACTGACAGAAGAGAGTGAGCACATGCAGGCACTGTTATGTGTCCATAACTTTGCGTGTGCGTGCTCACCTCTCTTTCTGTCAGTTGCCAGACTTCTCGCTTTCTCTCTCTCTCTTTCTTCTCTCTCTCAAATTCGTTGAACTTCTTATCATCTACATATCACTTACCCTCTTATCATCTCTTTTGTTGTGCACTTGGCTGGTGATGTGGATAAGACTGTTGCCCTTTCGTTATCATTTCGTTATGTGTAGATATTATATGTTTTTTTCTACTATTTCTTTTTGTATCGGTTGTGAAGAGGCTGCTTGCTGACGCCTAAGAATGTTTGTTCTCAAGCAGTTTGGTGGAGAAAAGCTAAGTTTTTTATATATGGGTTTATGATAAATATCTACTTTTAAGTGTGCCATATTATGTTGTTTTCTTTTAGTGGATCTAGGAAATGCGCGAGTTTTGATAGCCATGAACCTCCCCACCGGTACAGATTCTTCTCAAAGATTAATTAACTATTTATTGATTGTCTCTTTGTCTTTTATTTTCGGTATGTAATCTATGTTTTTCTTCCTTTTTTGTTTGTTTGTTTAAGTTTCTGCATGTTAAAATTCTCTTATAATTAATCCTAGCAGCTACATGCAAGTGAACCTCGGATTATGCTGGCTGTTTTTCTCCTTCCATCTTTTTTTCTTTTCAGTTTTCAGAAGCCAGATGTGGTTTTCAGGTTTCACAGCCATTAATGATGGAATTCTGTGGATGAGGATCTCTTTTCAGGTTCTATTTCATGTAGACACTAGTTCTGTGCCGTTATGATGGGAAATGAATTTTTCTAATGAGTAAGTTGGTATGAAGCACTGAATCTAGCTGTTTTTTCTTAAAAAGTCTTTCGTCTACAATTTCCTTTTTGGTGTTAGGTTTGTACGGATTAATGCTAGTTGGTGCATTGAATGCCATCTTGGAATGCGATGTAGTAGTAGGTGAAAGAGATTCGCTTAAATTGATTTCTTTGCAAGTTGTGATCCAAAATAAAAAGATTGAACCCTATACCTAATTCTATTTTATCTTTTTTTACCTCCCAAAGTTTCTTCTTCTTTTTTTGTTGCTTCGAACTTTGCTAGGAAATGGATTTTGTTGGGTGGTTTTTGTTTTCTTCCAAGTTATTAATCAATGTTATGGCTTTATAGGGGATTTTGCTAATTTTGTGTCTACCAGTCAAGGAAGAAAGGTCTTTTTGGTTATATTTGATGAAACAAATTGTAAAATTGGTGTACCAGTACCGGTTTCTAATGTGCTTCACTTTTAAATCCATAGTTGAAGTCGTAGACTAGATAATAGTGGAGACGAAAATGTTAAAAGATTATATTATGTTTTTGTCAATTGGATGCATGGATTTGCAATTATTAATCATGTCTAGTTACAAAATGCAGTGTAGTAATAGAATTTAAGAAGCAGTGGTGTGTTTTGTTTCCATGAATGAGTTACTAACCAGAAATACCTTGTGTTATGCCTGATGAAATCAAATTGTAAATCTGGTTAATTACCTGGTCTAGACTCTTTAGTGCTTCGCCTGGTTAATTACCAATGAAGTGTTATCGCCAGCTTCTTTTCCTTAGCCTGGATAGTCAAATGCATATAGAATGTGATTTTATATATAAGGCGCGTTAGAAATTTCATGTACTTATGTTGGTTTAGGTTCCTGTGTTGATTCTGCTGATCTTCATTGGCTTATTAAGATATTTTTTCGTGAAGTAGTTCAATCAGTGAGTTCAAATGAGCATTAAACGCCAGATTCTGTGAGGGAATAGAGAGATGATTACGTTCATTAACCGTCTGAAAGATGTTAAGTTGTATTTGGTTTTGATTTAGAGTATCATGTTTTCATAACCAGGGATTATATGTAGAGGCAAAATTAATAAACCACTATTTCTGATATAATGTGTGATGCGTCATCTGGTGATGTAGGCTATCTATGTTGTCTTTCATTTGTTGCAATTCCGATTAAGCTATACTGATTGTTTGATAGGTAAACTAAAACAAAAGAAAAGTCACCGAATTTGATTTCGATGGATCCGATCCAATCCCTATCTATCTATTGCTATATATATACTTACAATGTAGAAGAAACGTTTTTTGTCTTCACTAGTTTTCATAGTCGTTGTGCTAAGTGCATTTATTTGTAAACTTTTAGGCAACTCTAGAGATGATACCATATTTTTGAGGAAAAGTGTGTTGATTGCCTTGGTTAATTCTTGCTGTGCAAGTGAGTTTACTATATATATTGAGAACAGGATTCTGTTTTGTGGATTTGGGCATTGTCATCATTGAAAGACTTATGCAAGAGAACAGCCCCCGATAAAGCAATGGATAACAACCCGATTTTGTGTTTTCTTGCTTTCGCAGGAGAGGGAGATCAATATTAAGGGTAGATAAATTTCAAGGTTGGAAGTGTACCAATCAGGTAAAATCATTGATGATAAATAGGGAATTTGACAAGAGATTTCTAGCTTGATGATCCTGGAGAAACATTGATGTCGTTACCTCAGTTTGGTTTGTGTTTGTCATTGTTCAATCTCACTTAAGAGCTTATGGTGGTTGATAGTATATAGAGACTTACGCATTTCTCGATCATGGTGGATTCAGTGGGTTTGTTGACTTGAAACTGCAGATTGGCGAGAGCACCTGTTTTGTTATTCTATTATATGATCACAGATGCATCAGCTTCATCAGGCTTACTTCCTCACGTCTCTCTGTATATGATGTAAATATATATAGAGAACATTTCTGAGGTATCAGTCAATTTCGTCTCTGCTTTTTGTAGTAAAGAACTTGGTTCATGTCGATGGTATCAATCTTTGTGTTCATGCTCTTAATAATTGGGGAAGAATACGGAATAATTATATGTTTGAACCTGGAATTGAAATTTGATTACTCACTGACAAACTCGGCTAAATTATCTTATATACTGAGTTTTGCATGACTGAAATAGTCCGTAATTCAAGGCATGCATATATTGGCTACCATCTACTAGTTTCATGTATTGGTATTGGATTAAATTTTGCAATCTGACTGGACTCATAAAGGATTAGGAATTGTGGCTTCTTCTTCTTATCATATACTCTTCATTGATATCTTTTTGCCCTAGGTCCACAAAGCTAAACCGTTTCATGCTTTTGCTCTAATTTATTCCTTCGAAACAACAGATTCAAGTTAAATAGGTTCCTGTGTGAACTAATTTTTGCATATGGATTTATCATCTTTTACCTAAAACAATTGATTGTGTCCCGACTCTCAAGCCTGGGCGTAAGGATGATACTATCATGAGAGTGTTTCATCAGCGATCCAATTCTCAGAAACAGCAAAAGGCGTGATCATGTGTGTTGCCAGTCTTCTTATGTTCGTAGTAAAACTTGTGTGAGTCTATAATGATCATGTACTCATGTTTCTTGATGTTAAGGTTTCAAATATCAGAAGCAAGACGGTGCATGGAGAAGCTGTTCTCGATATAAGCAGCTCCTCTATCTTGGTGATAAACTAGTAAAATAATTTATCCTTAAGTTTAAATTTAGGGGTTCGTGAAGGTGGGTATCTTTTGTCAATCACTAGAAATGATTTTTGTTTTGAATCACTGCTGTGAGTGTAGTTAGTCATTCACTAGTAAGGAAAAATTAATTGGTGTCAATAGTTTTTGTGTTCTACCGTTGTGGTCTTTTGTATTTCGAGAAAGTACACAACATACTACTTATTTAGTTCTCGTCATCTAGAAATTATTAACCACCTAGTTTGGTGGATTGTTCTCTTGCCCGAAGAATCTTTCAATCGAGAGATTAGGTATTAACTGGACAAATAACCACCAAACTAGGTGGTTAATCTGTATTCTGGCTTATAAACCGCCTCCCCATTCTAAACCGGCTAGAAGTTACAATACTGACTAGTTGACCAATTAGGCTAGTTGACCCAATTTAAGAATAGAGTTTTTGATTGTGCTGTTTATAATATTTGCACCAGCTCAAGGTATATGAGGAAATGGATGACGAACTTCTCTAATTTTTAAGCTCTTGTTACAATCAAACTGTAATCGTTTTGGGAAATCAGAAACAAAATAATGAACGGGTGTAGTGTGGAGTTAGTAGCCATCCACTCGTCGAATCATACTGTGTCCCACATTCCTTTCATTATAAGCCTAATACGTCCAAACTTCGCCGTGATTCCTTTTCCTTTTCCATCTGCTTTTCGCTCAAAATAAGTTCTATTAAACATGAAGTCAATGCTCATACCAAAACAATATCTAGAAGAAAGAAGCTTTTGTTTTCAGGCTAATTTGTTTTAGAGAGAATACAGCAACTGTGTAATTGAGTCTTAGCTTGCTCTACAAAAATTGGTAATTAGTTTTTGCTATTTGGGGTGGTTAAAATGAGATCTTACTGAGTTACCGTTGTAAAGAAAAGAAAAAAAGAGAGTTTACCAACATAATTAAATATCCGTCTGTTCTACACAGCATAATAGCCAGTGACAATAAATAGACATAGATGCAAAATCAAAATTTTCTATAGGAGATTAATATAAACGGCGAAATTAAACCCTCTTGTGGTCTAATTATGAAGATATGTGGCTTAAATGATTACCATTGGCATTTTGTAAGACGGAATTAGGTTTATGTAATAAAAATACTAATTCGATTTAGAACTAGATAAGTTCCATATCATATCGATTGGATTAGAGTATACTGCTACATATCATATCGATTGGATTAGAGGGTATATAACTTTATAAAAATTGCAGACATTAGATTAAAATACAAAAATAAACATGAGTTGATAGTGGTTTGTAGTAGGTAAAAGACAGAAACAAAGCGTACGCAGATACGGTGTCGTATCCCAAAACGCAAACCTTATTCTTTCTAGACTTTGACCAAAACCACCTATCCCACTTTTCGCTGTCTCTGTTTTTCTTTTCCCCCCACTCAGCCTAGACACCCGCCCGAACAAGGGAAAATTAAATTCAAACGGCCGTTATCACGGCTTGGAAACTGAGGGAGCGTCTTTAACAGTAACCAACGAGGTACCGTTACCGTTCACGACTGATGTAGAGGCTGTATTGGTGGAATGGACGGACAGGTTAGGGGACAAAGGAACGCCGGCATCTTTAACGGCCGAGATCACAGGATTGCGAGAAGGACACGTGGCGGTTGAGATGGTGGTGGCTAAGGATATGGGCATGAGGCATAGACCTTTCCCTTGTAGGTACTGCATGGCCGATCCCATGTCCTCTTCCATTAGCTTTGCCACTTGGTGCTCCGTCATCTTCGTCGCCGTCTGATTTTCGGCGGAGGTGGATGAGGTGTTTTCGTGGGACCCACCGGCATCCTGAAAACGTTGATAAAAGGAAATTTGCTTTTTTGGGCAATAGTAAAAAATAAAAAAGGCACGAAAAGCAAAACCCTAAAGCTATGATGTCGAAATCGAAGTTTTTTTTTTTTCTGGCTTTGTTGAAGAGAGAGAATCAGTGAAAATCAGCACGCGTGCCCTGCCTTTTTTTAAGAAAAAAATTGCATTTTTTAGTTGTCGTTTTGTTTTTTACTCTTTATGGAAAAGTTTTCTTTGTATTAGAAAGTCGAAACCAGAAGTACTTTTAACTTGTCTTCTCCTTTAACCAAAACAAGAACCTCCATCATCATAATTTAAAAAATCTAATTCTATTAGCTGTAACTAAATAAATGATTAAATCTCATTCTAATGTTTGTAGTGATTTCGTCATCTACATATCATCATGTACGAAAAGAATTAGAACGTGCGAGTAATAAGATATGACTTAAATGATAACTCACAAAATAAAAAACAATACTATACTATATGACTTAAATGAAACCTACTTATAATCTATGTGATTCAATTTTCTACTTGACTATGACAATAATTAGGATTAAGAATAAAAAAATGAATTACCTCAGAGATTTGAGAAGAAACAGAAGCAGCACCTCCCAATCTACTCATGCTTAGTACCTACATACAAATTTTTTAAAAGGGTACTAAGTTTACCCTTCTACGCCATAACTATACAGACACGAAGTTATAATTACCCAAGAGATAAATAATTACAAAAATAGGAGAGGGAGCATAAGGAATTTTAGTTGCAGAGGCCCATATTCGATTTCATATCGTAATGTCAACTCAGAAGGTAACGAACCTTCCATTATTATATAAAAAATATGACGTTTATTTTTAAATTATCAGAGTGAGAGAGAGAGAGAATCACCTTGACTTGGAGCTGTAAGAACTTGACATAATCGATAATCTCATCGAGCATTGATGCTTTGTCTGTCTGTTAATTATTTTTTAAACAATAGAAAAACGCTTGTTAGAGATGCTTCTAACATCTGTTTATTACTATATCTTATTTAATCTAGTAGTAAAATAGCTAATCAGTGTTTAATCATTTGATTGTACAAAAGTCCAATGCTCTAAATGCAACCTACTAAAATAGTAATAGCATTTGTGGTCCAAATTATGAACTCCAAGACTAAAACACATCAGTGTGATTCATATGATTAACACATTATTTAATTTATATGATATATTAAAGAAGTACATACAAACTGGATTGGAGTCTAATTTAAAATAATGTTAGTAACATGGTCATAGATGATCGAAGTCCTGAATAATGACGATGTAAATCATGTATGTAATTACTATCCATTTGATATCAGTTATTACCTCAGGTTATTACTATATTAGACGTTATTATTTGTTACGGGAAAAGATAAGAAAAATTACCTTGTTGCCATTAGGGACAAGTTCTTGAAGAGATTTCATTCTTTCCGCTATTCTCTCTCTTCGTAACTGTTCCATAATTTCAAAATATTTCAACAATCAACCCCAAAGATGTATCACTGAACAGTTAGCTACCTACGGTTTTCTCGGTAACCGAAAGAGAATAACGAGGAAGAAACAAAAAAAAAAAGCTGAGAAAAGAAATCGAACCCGTTCGGCAATACTGTGAGGATCAGTGGCTTGACCTCTTCTAGCTCGGACTTTAGGCTTAGTCTGAGGCGTCGTCGCCGTACCACCGGTGGTAGTTGAGGCCGTCGCCTGCGACTGCGTTTGCGTTTGACCTTGTTTCATGAGTCCTCCTCCTGATCCCTACGTTTATTATTTGGAAAACGACATTTACTTATTGTTTTTTTTTGTGGTGTTCAAAGAGAAAGAAAAAGAAATAATAAGGATGAAACGAGATGATGCCTGAGGGAGGTGGAAAGGGAGAGATCCGGCGGAGAAGCCATTGTAGAGAGCGTGGACGGAGCCATCAACGGCGTCGTTTGGATTGTGGTGGTGAGACAAAGGAATCATCGTGATCTGGTTTCTGGAATCGACGTCGTGATGGTGAAAACCAGCGACGGCAGAGTCAGAGGTGGGGGGAGGAGTGTCGTCGTCGAGAACGGAGGAAGGCCAAGGAGTGGAGGAAAAGATGTGGTGGAGGAAGTCATCGTGGTCGAACGTTGCAGGAGATTGGAGATGAGGAGAAGAAGAAGAAGAGGAAGGGGTTAAAAGAGATGAGTTCATGTCTTGTCTTTTCAGCTTCTTTCTTCTTCCACAACTCCGATTTAAGTGAGACTTTGATGTTTGTTGAAAACGTAGAGACTAGAGAGGTTTAAGGCATTATGGTGTTTTTAAGTAGGGGATGAGGAGGATAATATTTGAAGTTTATAGGGTCATAAGAGTAAACATACGTTAACGTTTATTACCTTCAATGTGTTCTTTTCATTTCTAATTACCAAATCATTTTCTATCATTGAACTTACTCACAATTTTCTTCAGTTTTAAAATTCCTTTTCGATAGTACAACTTTACAGTAACTACTAACTACAATTGCAAGTAAAACATATTTTCTACAAATAATTTCTTAGTCATATTAAAACCTGATGTGAACAAAAAAAGAAGTCATATTAAAACCTGAAAGGAATCAATATAGTTAGTCTATAATTGGTTGAACTAACTTCACTTCAATTATATGTCCTTTTGAAAATTTTAGTTTTTATTTCTGTGGCTGTTTTTTTCATAACGTATATCTTATAAATCGTTAAAAGATTTCTAGTATAATTTGTCTTCTCCAACAAAAAAGGGGAATACATTCATTATAAAACATTTTTGGACATTTTGGTTTTTTCTTTCATAAATATAATCGGGTAACTAAGAAGTAATGGTATAGTGGTGCGGTCTTTCTATGGTGAAGAACTTTCGTGTAGATTCAAGTCAAAGTTTGAATTCACCAATAACATATATAGTATATGTATATATATTATTTGGCTAATACCAGTAACATATACGGTAAACATCTGAAACCACACAAATTTTTATATAATTTCTTTTTCCTTTTTTTCAACACATTTTTTTTCTTTTATCAAAAACAAGAATGTATATATATAAACATGTTTCAGTATAAAAATCAACGACCATACCAAAGTGCAGCGGTTTTCAAGATGAAGCAGAACCAGCACTTTTGGTAATGACAACTATTCAAACATAGTATTAAATTCAGACATGTAACATAAATGAATAAAGTCATATAATCATGTAGCTCTCTGGTTCATCTCGATATTCTACTGTTTACGAACTGTCCCCGAGATAACAAACATGCTATCCCCAAAAACGATACTTGTGTTTGAGAATAAGTATCCACAAAAGATTACACTGCTTAACAGATGGCGTATATATTCTTTTGTTTTAAATCAATATGATATATACTTCATCCCATGAAACTGTTGTTTTCCATCGACCTCATTAAGTTTGAGAAATTTGAGATCCTCTCAAACAAGAACGAAACGGAGTATCATCATCACGAGCACCACCACCACCATCATCATCATCAACACCATCACTAGTTCACTACCACCATTAGTCCATTATCATCGTCATATCCTAACTGAGTTCCTTACTTTTAAAATACTAACTGTGAATGTAATGAATCCTAACGTATTCGTGTTTTTCCTTACTGACAATTACATGAGAGATGTAACCATTTGTTGTCATTTCTACTAGTCTAACTTTCTATTGTCATATAAGTGCGCCGTCTATTGTCTTGGGATATAAGTTATACTCTAACATGTTGATCACTGTTATAATCCTTCTATAATAGTTTTATTTAGAATATTTACAAAGGTTATAAACTCCCGCGAAGTAAGCTTCACTCCATAGATGATTTGGTAATTTTTTTTGTCATTTGGTAATAGCATCAATGATAAGTTTTTAAATATTTGACAACATAAAAATGTATTTTGTCATTTCATACAATTTTTAGAAAAAGGATATACGGAACTAGTTTCATTAAGATTTAGTTCTAAAGTCTATAATACAAGCATGCATGATTAAGCACATGGGACATTCTGAGTTTTGCACAAACTCACACAAGAGGTAGAGATGGGCTTAATTTAATACACTTCTCATTTATTAATTACAATGTTGGTAAGCATTGATGTACTACACAACAGATATATATACATAGATCTACCATCTCATATACATAACAACCAGTTTTGTTTCTGCTTAACTAATAGTGTACACCAAAAATATTATACTATTATTCAAGAGAATGTAAAATAAGTTATTTATGAAAGGTCGGTGTAGTTTCAGGCTTTCAGCGTTTCACTAAACATATACACGCTGGATCGAGTTTTTATAAGACTAAATTGAAAATTTTGCAAACTTATTTTGGGCCTGCTTAATAGAACAAAATTTGCTAAGAAAACCAAATCAAATGTCAACTTATGTACTACATATGTACAGTTTACTTGCTTTCCATCTCTATCTCTATAACACTTCTCTTTAAACCATTTTTGCCTTATTTTCCCTCTAGAAACTTATCACAGTTACCACAATTTTATAATTCTGAAATTTTCTTTCTCCCATATATATATTTATTATTTTTCTGTATATACAGAAAAATTAGATAAAAGTTTAGCAATTTAGTGAAATTTATGGAAAAAAATAAATTCTCAGTTCTGACGTTGCAGACAGAAAAAGCAAAGACGACATAAGATACTAAAACTGAAAAAATTAGATGAATCAAATAGCTTTTAACGGTTTAATGGTTTATCGAATGGTGAATTCTTGTATTCATAAACTTTGAATGTCTGGCTAGTTTTTAGTTTTAGTTTTTGATTTATTGATTTTAGTTTTTGGTTTTTAGATTTTAAATTCAGATTTTGGATTTTGATGGATCATATTTATTATTTACAAAAAAAATTCTGAAATATTACAAGAATAAACAAACATGAGTTAATAAAGAGAAACTTGGTTTTTATTTGAAAATGAAATGGAATATTCAAAAAATTGGTTTCTCTATTTAATAGGAAATTTTTTTTTCAAAATCTTGATTGGTTGTAAAATAGTTTTTTTAGAGAACCTAAATCCAAAAACGATTTTAAAAACTGCAAACAATCAAGGCCATAATATCGGTTTATGGAAAACCAGAAATATACCTCAAAACCCGAAAACTCGGTTAAGACAAGAATGTCGGTTACAGATAAACCAGAATAAACCTAACCGCCTCGTTAAACCCAAACCTCGTCTTTGAACTTAAACCCTTCCTTCCTCCGCCGCGTTCTTACTCTCTCTTTCCTTGTCAAATTCAACCTAAGCACAAGCCAGTTTTATTTTTCGATTCTTCTCTTTGGACCAATCTGGCTTCCTCATCCCTCTGTTTAATTTCCCTTCCAAACGTATGTTTTACTTTTGTTGTTGTCTTTTTTTCCTCTCTGTGTCGACTATCAAAGTGCTGTTTTTTTAGCAGAAATTAACGAAACAGATTGATAGAACGAATTGGTACCGTTCCTCGTAAAGGATTTTTCTTGTTTATGCTGGTTTTAGCAGTAAAGGTTGGGAATTTTTCGATATGAAAGTTGACTGTTTTTTGGTATTTGATTTTTAGGGAAGGCAGAATCTTCAATTCGTTGCGTCGAGTTTGATCGTGAAAGCGTAAAATTTTCGCACACTCTCGCTGAATCATGGCGACTCCGGCTGATGCTCAGGCAGTCAAGTCGCTCAACACTTCTGGGGGACGTAAGAGATTTGTGGTGCGTCTTCTATCTACTGCTTCAGTTTTTCGAATAACAGATAAAGGACTGGTTCATGTTAAACTGTGTTCTGTAATAGTAGATAGTCTCCTCCAGGCTATAATTCCGGAGGCTCTCTATTTTCGGTATTTGTATTCATGTTCGTACTTGGGCGTGTATATGTTAGCACATGTCTTTTCTTTTCCCTTCTAAAACCTTTCTTCTACAACTAACTTGTCATAGTGTCTATTGTTTCACCGCATTAGTAGGCTCAATTATCTGTTTCCTTTGTGCTCTCTAATGTGGCCGTTTGTGGTTTACTACTTCTGGATGCAGTACAAGAGTTTCGATCAGAGAATCAATGAGATTGACATCAGCGGCCACTTAAGGAGCTTGGAGAAGGTGAAGCCTGAGCCTTCAGAGGGATCCTCGTTTTTCAGAGACTGCCTCGTAGAATGGAGGGTATGCTTGCTCTTTTCTAAAGTTTCAATGTTTTTTTCTTCTCTTCTTAAGTCTTAACAGTCGTATCCTACTACTGGCTATACTGTTTTCAGGTTAAGATTCCCAAAATAAATCAATTATAGTCTTTTAGTAAGGCGTCCGTAGTTTAATTTTGCTTTATACCAGCTAGAAGTTGCTGTGGCAGAAACATAGAAAGATTTAATGGCAATTTAGTAACAGTGTGAACCTGAATTTCAAACCTCATGGCTTCTATTGTTAACAAGATATCATTTAGTGATTGCCAACTCGCTAGTTCGCTTCTGCTTTACAAATAATTGTGCTACTCCCTACTCCGTTTTCTCTTTCTTTTGCTTTTGAATTGTGTATATATAAGTCATATTGGGTACTCGATCACACTTACACAGACGTTTGGTGAGAGACTAAATTTGGTTTATTTCGCTGGTTGAATACAGGAACTTAATACAGCAGAAGATTTTATTTCGTTTTATGAAGAAATGTTGCCATTTGTTCAGACTTTGCCTTTGGTTATCGAGCAAAAAGAATTAATCTTCACAAAACTTGTCTCTCGATTACAAATGAAAGCAAGATTGTCCCTGGAAGCCATTCTCAGGTTAGCTAATTTCTTCTCATTCTTTTAGCCTGGAATCACCTGTCAGTTGATTAGTGCTATGGTTCGATTTTGTATCTCAGAGACATGTTTAATCTGTATTCCACTGAATCTTCACTTTCAGATGGTGTGGTTACCCACAGACTTCGAAATTACTTTCTAATCATTTTACACGCAAAATATTTGTTTTTTCTGACACCTTTGATAAGTGATAATGATCTAAGATATCGCTAAATTTCTTAGCTTTTTCCATTTCCCGGAGCGTGCATTTTGTAGCTCTTCTGTGTAAAAGTTTAAGAATTATTTTTCGCAGGTTGATTGCTGCTTTATCAAGAGATCTCCTGGAGGACTTTATCCCGTGAGTGTTCTTGAACTCTTTATTCTTTCTAAACCTGTTTGGGATCAATTTTTTGTCACTGTTAATGCTGCTGCACCCTTCTATTGTTAGAGTAATCGAAACATTGTGACAATAGTGCTCCCTTATAAGTCTCACTCAACGTAAATACTTTAGAAAAGCTGATGCTTATAGAGTATTCCTTAATGTTGTGGAACTCTTTAGTTTTTCAAAATCTATTTCCGTTTCATCTGAGAACTGATTTAGTTTTTAACTGAATAGCTTACAACATGTTAACACAAAATTTTCCCTTCCTTTACGTGCATCAGTGGCCAGAAAGAATTGTTATCTTGTGTGTTTTTTTAATTACTGTCGTCTCAAATGTAGAGATGATAGTGCTAGTCCACTAACAATCTATTGGCTGATATTTGGCAGACTGTTTCAAAGCGTCATCGAGTTTCACTTGCAATTTCTGTTATAAATATTTTCTATGTTCTTATCAATTTTTTCTTTTATAATTTTCTTGACTAGCTTCATTCCACGGATCGTAAAGTCCTTAGTGACTCTCCTAGAAAATGGTGCCGTGAAAGACCCGGATATTGTTGAGCAGGTTGTCCGTGTTCTATGACATATTGTACACTCAGGAAAATACTTTAATTTTATATGTTCTTTTTGCTAAATTTTGGTCCTTTCTTGAGGCAGATATTCTCATCGTGGTGTGGCATACTAAAGAATCTGCAGAAGTATCTTGTTCGCGACCTTGAAAGTATTCTCAGGTAAGTAATGTAAATCATTTCAATCTAATTTACAATGACTGTTTACTGTGATTGATCTTATGATGGCACATCGTCTTTCTTTTTACTTACTGGATCAAGGAGGCTGCTAGAAATATTACGTAATTTGTTGTTATCATCCTTCGAAGACAAAACATGGCTATCGCATGCTGTAATTTTTTTATGGTTCTAGTTATTTATGGTTTTCTTCATCTTATAAGTTTCATTTTTGTTTTGCATGTAATTTACTATGCTGAAGGGATACGTTGGAATTGAGGTATCATCCCAAAGACTATATCACTGAATTAATGTCAGAGTCTATGTCATTTTTGTTGAGGAATGCACGGGATGATCAACTTGACAAAGGTGATAAATTGCGTCTCATTTATTTTTCCATGTCTATTGTGAGGGAGAATCCAGTTGATTCATCTCTTTAAACATTACAGGGATCAACAGGATCCTTGCCGAAGTTGTAGATCCACCCAAAAAAGCTGGAGCAGTTGGTTTACTTTATTATGTTATGATCAGAGTAACCGATGAAAGTCACCATCTCCATTCAAAAGCTGATAGAGTTTTGAGTTTCTTGCTGAAAGATTCGACATTATCTTTATATGATAACTCTGACCAAGGCAAGTTTTCCCTTTCTAATAAGATGTTAATAGTATTTCATTTAGAATTCTAGCGTGGTAAAATTTAGAGAATGGGAAGTAGTATCTTAGAGAGATCTGATATTTGCGTATCTCTTTCTATTAAGGTGAACTAACGGTTTAAGATGTGTTTTCTTCCGGTTGTTGTATAGTTTAGAGCCATTTGCTTATCAACTTTCTTCTTTTCCTTCCAAAAAGTGATGCTAATATGTTGGTGTGAGGTGCGAGATCTAGTTAACTGCTTTTATTTTCTTTCTCGAGGGGATAAGTTATTCTTCTTCTTAGAGACTGTTGATCATTGAAATAAAAAATCTTGAGTAGTATACCCTAACCTGCTTGACATGGTTTATAATCTTATTTTCTTCCTTCTTATCATTGCAGGCCCTGGTACAGTCGTGGAAGTTGTGCGTTCGACTTTGGAGAGATTATGCAAGAATTTGGAAGCAAAAAAATTAATTGTTATGTGGGAATGCTTGAATCAGGAAATAAACGAATCAATCAGAAACAAAAATTCAGTTCATTTAAGGCGACTATTGAGTGTGCTTACCGCAGCTGTTAGGATTGAGAAAGGTCTCAAGGTTCATGGTGAGTGATTGAGTTATTTGGTTGTTGACTTGCTTCTCTTTCACCCTCTCTTCCTATTGTACTCTCTTTTGATTGCATACGGCAGCATATGCATGACTGTATTGTTAATTTAAGTTATTGTCACTGTGTACAGATCACCCATCTTTGATTCGACTCGTGAGCTTCATTGTGTCAACTTTTGCGGCTTCCGCTGAGACCGTTGTAGAAGGGGATAACTTATCTGCTGTCCTTGATGAAGTTCTGCAACTGATGTTATGCACAGTAAACAGAGTCAATGATATGGAAACTGTTGCTTCGCAATGGGCTCCCATTTTTGCCTTGAAGAGTTCAAGGTATCGTCTACGGTTTACCTGCTTTATTTATTCAACTTTCTTCTTTTTCTTGACATTGATCATATTTATTTCAGTTTGCTAACTTTTTTGGGGGAGCTGCTAAAGAAGGATCTATCAGTAGTGAAAGCCTTTACAAATAATATATTGAGGCAAGTCTCACATTATAGTTTTTTCATTACCTCTTTGATTTTCCTATCTCCGTGTCTTAGCAACTAAATTCTGTTTTGTAGTGCAATCAATAATATGATTTGGGAGTCCTCTGAAGAAGTTATCCCTCTGTTAATAACATTTTGCGCGAGCCAACAAACAAGCCAAGGCGGGGTGAACATCGTAGATCAAATATTTGAGAGAATTCATGAGTTTTTGGAAGAAAATATTAATAAGGCTCGACAAAATATAGAGAATACTGGATTGTCTCAAATTGATAATTCCGAGTTGGCTACCATCTGGGGAGTTGTCAACTGTTATCCTTATTTTAAAGTGGATTCGTCATTACTGATTTCCTTTAAGGAAACTCTGAGGCAGCATTTGGCAGTGTCTGATGGTAAGTATCACTACATGATTCACTCTTTTTTGCATATCACTTTATCTTTGTTTTACGCTGTTTTTTTCCGCAAAGATGCCACTAGAGTTATGTGCTTGGTCAGTGTCATATGATGATAAAATGCATGAAGATTCATGGTCTTGGTCTTCCACTATAGATAATTTTGAGTAACTCTCATATACTATCTTTCAGTGTCTTTGCGGTGATATTGGAACAAGTGGAAATTGAGTTGTTTTTGAATGTGATTTTTTTTTTGTCCTGGAGTTTATTGTAACATCTTACGTATTCGACGTTCTTTTCAGTAAACACTTCTGGTGCCCCAGAATTGATGTGGCAGAGCTTACTTGGTACTGCTTTGAGCTCATATCACAAACTGCCGAGAAGAATCAACCACATTGATCTAGAGGAAGCGTTGTCTCTTGCTAAAGATTACAAGACGTGTCTACAAGTGTTGACCCCCGTGGCCGATTTTTTGGATTTAATGCACGGGTGAGTTTGCTTGTTTTGGGGGTTATACAGTTATTTCTCCATGTTTGGTGATCCTATGATGTGATGATAGGCTGATCCATTTTCCTGTATTAAATCGTAGGCTTGCATTAGCTACTGATGACAGGTCTAAGGCATATCCAGAACTTACAGAAAAAAGGGCTAAAGATGCTTTTGGCATATTTTCGGAAAATTTGCGCCACCCAAACAATGACATCCGTCTTATGACTCTGAGGATTTTGTGCCATTTTGAAACTTTGTCGTCTAACCCGTCTTTTGAAGAGCATCCTCCCAAGAAGAAAATGAAAACTGAAGAGGCCACAAATTGTGAAAGGAATGTGAGTATATATCATTTGTTCTGTATTTTAAAAGCTTCTTTTCCCCTTAAGCAGATTCGTTTTTAGCAGTGGTGCTTATATCTGTCGCCTCTGTACTCTATCGTGTTGCCACTGCTTTCTTAAAATTTTCGTTCAAACTACCAGGTTCTTCAGTTATTACGCTCTGTCGAAGAGAGTGCTCTCAAACTGGATACGGATCGGATACAAAATCTCTGTGCTGGCAGGATGCATGCGGCATATGCGCAGCTAGTATTAAATGCGATGCTGGGACAATTTCATAAGAAAGATAATGATTTGTGCGGTCGAGCATCTGAGTGTCTTGGGGTTCTTCTAAGGAATCACACAGTAGCTGTGTGGAGTGATTATGTTTGTTATTTGGACCAGTGGCAACTAAAATTTAAAACACTCCACAGTCATAGTGAGAATGCGAGCCAGAGCTTGTCAGTGAAGCATAGTGGTAGGTTCTCACCATTTAAGTAAATATCTATTTCATCCTGTCGTATAATGTGTTTGTTGGTTCTTTCCGTTTCAAATAACATTTCTCATTTGTTTGCTCCTGCTTTAGTATGCTAGATGTATGTCTATTTTTATTTTTTCTTCTAACCATCTTCTGTTCCTTCTAGCCTAATGCATATATGTTATTCTTTTCAATCTACAGATTTGATTGGCCGTTTTAATTCATTAATATTTCCGCCGTCGGATTGCACACCTACTGAAACGGTGCTAATTCTGTTGCTCCAGACCTTACAAAAAGTTCCTACTGTTGCTCAGTCTCGTGCTTCTGAAATTCTCCCTTTGTTATTGAAATTTCTGGGATACAACATCGAAAATCCTATGAGGTAACCATGTCTTTATATTTGTTGATCTTCAGAGTAACTTCATAAAACTCTTGTCATCATTTCTCTCTTCTATGTTGTAGTGTCGGATTATTTAATGGTCAAGGTTGTAAAGGAGAGGATTGGACGAAAGTTCTTAAACAATGGTTGACATTGCTGAAATTGATGAAGAATCCCAGGTCGTTTCGGTTTAGCCAATTCCTAAACGACGTTCTGGAGAATAGGTTTGCGAATCTACATGATATATCTACTTTTCTTTTGAATCTCCGGGAGTAAGAAATTTTCTAACTGGTAGAGAATTGACCGATGCCTTGGAAGCAATCTCTTGATCTAATATTTCATTGACATCTGCACGTGGCTTGTGTGTTTTTGGATATTTTTCCAGATTCCTGGACGACAATGATGCTGAAATACAAACCATTGTTCTAGAGTGCCTTCTGTTGTCTAACGACTTCTTGCTCCCACACCGCGAGCATTTGTTGAAGTTGATCAAATCAGAGGAATTAAGAGAAGAACTCACAACCTGGAACTTGTCCGAAGGCATTGAAGAAGCTCACAGATCTCATCTTTTTTCTCTTGAAATTCGAATCCTTGCGCCAAAAGTTAGGACATTAAAGAATTTGGCTTCACGGAAGGTACATATTACTTCACTTCTTTTAGTTTTCCTTCACTCTGCCAATTCAGTTTAACAACTTCTCCTTTTCTTTTTGTCTCTGGTCAGCATACAAGTATCAGTCACCGAAAGGCAGTTCTTCGTTTTATATCTCAGCGAGATGTTAATGACCTTGCCCTGCTCTTTGCATTGTTGATAAAGCCTTTGAATATCATACCAGAGGAAACAATGGATTTGTTCTGGAGTTCAGGCAAAAGTTCGCTGGATTATTTCCAAAAGTCGAATTTCCTGAAACATTTCACTGGTGATGCTATCTCGACATTATCCAGAAATCAGAAATCTGGGTTTCTTCATGTCATCCAAGACATCCTTGAAGTCTTTGATGAACTCCGCGTCCGACCTTTTCTAGACTTTTTGATGGGATGTGTTGTCAGGCTGATGGGAAATTCTGCTCCAACTTTTGATGAAGAAAGGAACATTGAATCATTGATACCAAGAAATGCCACTGCCGCCCCAGCAGCCCTACATAATAAAGAGAATGTTTCAAGCAAACACGACCAGGTAAACTGGTTATTGGTATTTGTTTTATCTATTTATCTAAAGCTTTATGCAGGTTTATCCATGCAAACAAACATTTATTTTTCTCCCATTTCCTTTCATTTTGGAATTAATACTCGTGTCTGATATTTTTTTTTCCTGTTTTTGTGTAGGCTGGCACTGCTTTAAAGCAGTTTAAAGAGTTGAGATCCTTATGTCTGAAAATTATTGCTCATGTTCTTGATAAATACGAGGATTCTGATCTTGGTTCCGAGTTCTGGGACCTCTTCTTTTCGGCAGTAAATCCGTTAATTAAGAATTTCAAGCAGGAGGGTTCTAGTAGTGAGAAACCAAGTTCCTTGTTCTCATGCTTCTTGTCAATGAGTAGAAGCCGCAATCTCGTGAGCCTCTTATGTCGGGAAGATTCTCTTGTTCCAGACATTTGTTCGATTCTGACAGTCACCACAGCTTCAGAAGCTATAAAGTCTTCTGCCTTAAAGTTCATAGAGAATCTGCTTTGTCTTGACAATGAGTTGGATGTGGATGACAGTATGATCAAAGGCTTCTTAGATCCGTACATAGAAACACTGTTTAACAGCTTGCATTCTCTTTTCATTGGAGATATTAATAAAAGGTTAGAACTCTTGTAAATTGACGTACTCGGGTTATTTTCTGTTGTTTCTATATCTTCTTAAAGTGTTATTCATGTCCAGGAAATCAGCCAAGTATCATGGGGAAAGAGAGATTAAGATTCTTAAATTATTGTCAAAGCACATCCGAGATCACTCTTGTGTTCTAAAGTATTTGGACGTCTTACTTTCTTTCTTGGATAGAAATGTTAGAGATTCTGGTATGGTTACTCTTATTATTATTATTTTTTTTAGCAAAACTTACAATATCATATCTCCTGTATGTGATTCTCTCATTACTTTTACAGATATCCGTCGTGAGGCTTTGCTAGCCGTTCAGGACATCATATCGTTGCTTGGGACTGAGAGTATCACCAAAATAATAGATAGAGTCTCTCCTCTACTTGTTGACGCTGAAGTTGACGTTAGATTATGCATTTGTGATATTCTTGAATCTCTTGCAAAAATCGACCTTACTCTGGATGATGTGGTAAGTGGCATGGCTCTGTTTGAGGCGGAATCTTCTTTCTCTTGCTTTTACTTTTACACTTATAACGAACAATCGGTTTCCAAATTCCAACCTACAGGCAAAGCGCGTCCGGGATATGAATGCCATCTCAGCCATGGAAGTTGACGACATTGACTATGAAAAGATAGTTAATGCTTATGTGGAGATTGATGCGGATTTCTTTAATAAATCATCGAAGCGGAACACGATGATCATACTGTCACAAAGTATATACAACATATCATCGGAATCTATTATGTTAAGGGGAAGCGCACATACCCTCTTGTCCTCTTTCATTGATTTTTCAGCCTCAATACTTTCCGAAGAGGCTTCAGCTCATTCTAGCTTTGGCAAAGAGGTCAAGATAGCTGAGGCAAGCTGGACAGGAAATCGTATACTGTCCATTGTGGATTTTATTTTGAAACACATTGCTGATACAATAAGCAAGGGAGGCATTATAATAAAGGTACAGAAACCCCTCTACATTATGTAGAAAAAAATGCTCAGAAGGAAAAATTGAAATTTTTTACTGGATACTAGCCGTCGGGGAGATTTAGTAACTTAACAAATTTATGGTGTTTCTTATAGTTAGCGTAGTGTGTCATGCTTCTGCTTTAGTGATGAGCGTCTTGACCAGGGTATTATCTTGTACTTCTAGTTGACGATTTTCTGAAACGAATTATTCTGTGACAGGAGTGGATTCTTTTGATACGTGAAATGGTTACAAAACTCCCAGATGCCGGAAATCTTGCTGCATTCAGACCTTTATGCTCTGAAGATGAGAATGTAGATTTTTTTAAAGCTATTGTTCACATTCAGGTAAGTCATTTTATCTTATGATTCCTTTGAGTCCACAATTTGAATTTGTGCTGTTGGTTAGAATCAAAGTGGATATGATACTACACAGGAACCTATCCCTCTTCTGATTTTGTTTTGTTCTTCCTTTTCCCTCTTTAAATTCAATTCGATTGGTTTGTCGAGACCAATAATACGAATAGAAGGTGTAGCAGCGTATAGGTTATGAAGATGGTAGAAATCTTACGATGATTAATTTCCTTGAACTTCTTGCAGTCACACCGTAGAGCAAGGGCAATTTCACGTTTCGTGAATGTGGTCGAAGATAGCAGCCTGCCTGAGGTTATATCTTTTGAGTTTCTTACATTTTTAATGCAACTGCTGTACTTTCTTGAGACTTACGACTAAATGTTGGGTTGCAGGGAGTAGTGAGAAAACTTTTGGTCTCGGTCTTTTTCAACATGTTGCTCGATGGACAAGATGGAAAAGATAATAATGTCCGGAATGCATGCACAGAGGCCCTTGCATCTGTATCTGCACATATGAGCTGGAAGCCGTACTATGCTCTATTGAATCGGTGTTTCCGTGAGATGAACAAGCATACCAAAAAGGGAAAGCTTTTGCTGCGCCTTATTTGCTTGATTTTGGATAAATTCCATTTTACAAAAGATTGTTACAAGCAGGAGGAGGTTGAGGAGATTCAGAAATGCCTTGAAACTCTGTTCCGAAAGATGCAGAAGCTGATGGATTCTGATTCTGACAATGTTAATGTTAACAGCAGTGTGGCTGCGTTGAAGGTTCTAAAGCTGCTCCCTAAAGATGTAATGCACGATTTTCTCTCCCCTATAATTAAGAGAATTGCCACTTTTACGAAGAACCGGTTAGAGAGCACACGTGATGAAGCGAGATTGGCTCTGGTTGCTTGTTTGAAGGAATTGGGGCTGGAGTACTTGCAAGTTGTCATCAAAAGTTTACGTGATATCTTGAAACGAGGATCTGAGGTGCATGTGCTGGGATACACTGTCAATTTTATCTTATCGAAATGCCTGTCTAATCCTACGTGTGGGAAGTTAGATCATTGTTTGGATGATCTCCTTGCTGTGGTGGGAACCGATATCTTTGGAGAGGTTGCGGAACAGAAAGATGTCAGAAAATTCGCATCCAAAATGAAAGAAACAAAAACGCGCAAATCATTTGAGACTCTGAAATTGATTGCTGAAAATGTAACGTTCAGAGAACAGGCATTGAGATTACTTTCTCCGGTCACTGCCCAGCTGCGGCGGCATCTAACTCCAAAGATAAAATCAGATCTGGAGATGATGCTAAAGCAAATATCAGCTGGTATTGAAGGCAATCCATCTGTTGACCAAGTAGATCTTTTTGTTTTTATATATGGCCGTGTTGATGATGGTATTAACGACAGGAATGGTCTTGGAGATCAAGGTTCTTCTCCACCATCCAAAAAGAAATGGAAATCAAAAGATCCACATGAGACTGTTGGGTTGATTTCTGGTGCTACGTCATGTCCACATCTTATAACCGTGTTTGCTCTTGACTTATTGCATAACAGATTGAAAAAAATAAAACTCAACAACGCTGAACTCGACAACACTGAGAGAGAGCTGGTGGGGAAGTTAGATTCATTTGTCAAACTACTTACTGGATGCTTGCGTTCTAAGTATGAAGATATTGTATCTTTAGCTCTCAGATGTTTCACTTCATTAATAAGGTTTCCACTGCCTTCCCTCATGTCCGAAGCAGATGAACTGAAAACCGCATTGTTAACCATCTCTCAGTCTGCAGTAAATTCCAACAGTCATCTTGTGCAGTCATGCCTTAAGCTGTTAACAACGCTTCTCGGTAATGAAAATATAACTTTATCATCGGAGCAGGTAAAACTGGTGATTCAGTTCCCCATATTTGTTGATCTGGAGTCCGATCCATCCTTTGTTGCTCTTTCACTCCTCAAGGCCATCGTGAAGCGGAAGCTTGAAGTTCCAGAGATTTATGACATTGCAATTCAGGTTTCAGAATTGTTGGTAAAAAGTCAGCTGGAATCAATCAGGAAGAAATGTAAACAGATACTGTTGCGGTTTTTGGTCCACTATACGCTTTCTGAGAAACGTTTAGAGCAACATGTGAATTTTCTGCTGGAAAATCTGAGGTATGCACAAGCACTAGCTATTAATTGAAGTCGCCTCTTATTTTTCCAACACTAAATTGAATTTGTCTTCTAGGTATGAACATCAAACTGGAAGAGAAGCAGTCCTTGACATGCTTGATGCGCTTATCTTGAAATTTTCAGATGAAAAACTCGGCAAAAAGTCATTTCTTAATAAGCAGTCGAATAAATTCGTTATTAAGCTTGCTCTGTGTTTGGCCACTGAGATTAATCAAAACGTGCGGTCCCGGATCGGGTCTTTGATAGAACATCTGATAGGGCGCATCAGTGAAGATCAAGTTGGTTCCATTCTCTCGGCCTCTCTGTGTTGGTATAAGCAGCAGCACTTACGGCATCTCGCACCACAGGTAAATGCCCTACGGGTACATTTTCTTATTTGAAACTCGTATGCTGACAGTACGTAGATATCATACAGTAGGAAGTAGGAACTTATGTTTCTAAAAATGGAAGATACATAAGTATGAATTGGTGCTACCCGAAGGATTTGATAAACTTCACTAGCTTCTCATGAGTTAATGTCTTTAACATCTTCACTACGCTTTATTTCGTTCATATTGCATGTAGGCACCTTTTGTAATATGTCCATTGCTTCTACTGGAATTCTAATTCACTCGTTGGATGCAGGTGTTGGGATGTATAATTGACTCTAAGAGGGAAATATTTCGGAAACATATCCAAAATTCATTGCAGGAGGCCAAAGCCATATTGGAGTCTGCTGTCAGTGCTTCCAGCCTGCAGTTGCAAGATACTGTTGAAGAAGTCAGTATACCTTTCTGGAAGGAAGCATACTACTCACTGGTTATGATAGAGAAGATGCTCGGGAAATTTGATGATTTAATATTCAAAAAAGATTTAGAGGTATGCACTCAGTTATATGATGCTAACTCTAGTTGAATCTTTAACCATTGCTTCTCAAGCTCTGATATATATTATTAGCTTTTGATAGTCGTAATTTTGTCCGGTGTCAAGAATATAGGACTGTTGGTCTGGATCTGTTGTCGTATCTGGTAGTATGTGGTATAGCAAGAATATATAGGACTGCGGCGATCAAATTTGCTTTAGCTTTATCGGCATTAATTAATCACTGCTCTAGACTTAGTTGGGAATATTTTCTTTCTAAGCCTAGAAGTTTTCTCACGCATTCACTTTTCATTCTTTAATGATTTGACATCGATTTTCTTTTTTTAATTGTCTTTTTTCCTGTTCTGAAAGAATTCACATAACTCTATCTTATTGGACCTCATTCTTTCTCAAATTATTTTTCAGGATATCTGGAAAATGGTATTTAAGTTCTTGTTGCACCCGCACGAATGGTTGCGAAGTAAATCCTGCCGGCTCCTGAATTATTATTTTAAGGCATTGGCTAAGAGGAAAAGAGCAGAATCTCAGATAGTAGTAGCTGATTCTCTTCTTGAGAACCCAAGTAGCCTGTTCTTGGTTGCTGTTTCTCTTTGCTTCCAGTTGAAGGAGCAACCAACCACAGGAGACGTTAATGTCGATCTCCTGGTAGCAAATATTGTTTTTGCGGTCTCTAGTCTTCATTCCCTGATAGGAAAATCTGTTCAAGCAACCCACAATGGGTTCTGGACCAGTCTTGGCAAGGATGAGCAAGTGGTGTTCCTAAAAGCCTTTGAAGTGCTTGATGCAGGGAAAGGAAAGTCTACTTTTCTGGCCCTTACCTCAGGTAAACGAACCGAGAATGGTGAAGAGGATGATGCGAATGACGTAAGAAATGTATTGATCGGAAGCTTGCTCAAAAGAATGGGGAAGTTTGCTCTTGATATGGAGTCTGTTCAGGTTTGTTTGTGTACTCTTCTGTTCAGACTTTAGCTTTTTCACCCTTTTAAAATTAAACTCAACTATTCAATGTTTGCTTGGGATATGCAGATGAGGATTGTGTTCGACGTCTATAAAGCATTCACCTCACAAATGAATCAAGAAGAATGTCGTTTATATGCCTTCAAAATTCTGCTTCCGTTATACAAAGTTTGCGAAGGATTTACCGGAAAAATCATCTCAGGTATTATAAGTTTTTGAGTCTTTCCTCTTCATATTCGGTTTGTGACACAAGATCTAACCTAGAGTTCTTTTTTAAAAAAATATTGTTTTAATGGCTTTATCAGATGAGTTGAAACAACAAGCAGAAGAGGTACGAGATAGTATAAGAGACAAGACATTAGGCAACCAAGTTTTTGTGGAAGTTTACAATGAAATAAGGAAAAGTTTGAAAACGAAGAGGGATAAGAGAAAGCGAGAAGAGAAGCTAATGGCAGTGGTAAATCCGGAGAGAAATGCCAAGAGGAAACTGAGGTTAGCTTCAAAGAATAAAGCAAACAAGAGAAGGAGGATGACGAGCATGAAATTGTCTAGATGGGCACGTTCTTGAAACCCTTCTGTTTATGTAATGCAGCCATTTTTGTCACGTCTATATAAACCAGGGGGATAAGTCACTTTTGAGTGTGTATGCTTCAGTTAGTATTACTCTAGTGAATTTTCTCGAGCATTGATTATCCACTTTATCGAAAAAGAAGACTTTCAAACACTTTTCATCGTTGTGTAACATTCTATCACTCCTGCTGTATAGAAAGAAAAAGAGGTTTGAAAGCGAAAGCGACTGCAAACCTATCGTGACAATCTAGGAAACTATAACTGCTCACGTTCATCCACGAATCTTTCGTGTACGATCTGTTCTAATCTCATCTTTATTTATTTGTCCCAAATATATAAATAATTGCTGTCCGAATGGGGTCAGCGACATGACATGTTCATATCATTGTGCTCATCTTGTTATTACGACCACAAATTAAAAAAACCTTGGACTATTCATCTCTCCATTTTTCAGACAGAACATTTCGATCAAAGTGTTTTAAGAATCCAGATAAAGGAGAAAAAAAGAAGCTGTTGGTGTAATATAAAAAAGTCATGAAGCAATCGTGGGGTTGCACAATCTTTATCCAGTTATCTCTCTGTCTCATAGTCTATGTATCTCTGCACCCTATCTTCTTCTCTAGTAATGACAGAGACCATGGCGGAGCTTTAGATCTCCATTTCATCTCCGTCACCGGAGGCTTCAGGCCTCTTCATCTGCAAACTCGCCTTCTCCGACTGGTGTGTTTCCCATCTTCCTTCAGACATGAATGATGAATCTCTCTGTGTGGTTCAGTTTTCGGTTTGAACATGAATTTTAGTTTCCGTCTATGCCATTTCTGTAGTTATCAAATGCATTGGTCTCAGAATGCAAGCTGGGTTCTTTCTTGAATTTCTAGCCTCTTCAGTTTGAAAAACTTGAGCTTTTCATTAGATCCTCCAGAAAGGAGGGAAAGGTTGCTTCTTTTTGCTTTCTTCCTAGTAGTTGCTCGTTAGGCCTTTACGGGTTAGGTAGTTGATTTAAAGGACATATAAGATATTAATAATATATTATATTTCCTTGGTAGATAAGCGATTGTTGTTCTGATGTTGTGTTATTGTATTTTGATCGATGAAGATAAAGAGAGTTGCGGAAACTTACAAGGCAAAATTTGTGGTGAGCACAAGTGAACATGGAGATGAAGATCTACTCTTGCAAAATGTCAGCTCTCAAGCTTAATCTTCGATTTTGCTTCCTTGAACTCTAGTGGATCAACAAAAAGGTTCTGATCTCTTTTGTATAGACAGTTAGTATGAGTAATGAGTGTATTGATCTTCTCGCAGGCTGCTCGAGTCTCCTCTTCACTGAAACTTCCATGGTAATTTGATCTTGTGGAACAGATCCTTTTAGCTAACTTACTTCAGTAACAAGTAGTGTACCTAAATTTGATCTTATGGAACAGATCCCTTTAGGTAACTTACTTCAGCAACAAGACTGATCAATGTGATGCAAATTTAGGTACACTACGAAGAAAGGATCTGGAAATTTCAGAGAGCACATCGAATTGCCTTTTGGTGGATCTTTGGATGTTGTTTTCGTAGACACTGGCTCGTTACAGAAGGTAGAATCAGTTTCTTTATGTGAGTTTGAGAACATTTAGACTTTCCTTCTCCTTTCATTGTTTCATTTGTCTGATTAACAATTCCACCGTCTTACTGCAACTCAAGGAAATGATGGCTGGAGCATTGAATGGCTCGATGATCAATCAATTAAAAGAACTTACAAAGATATTGAAAGCAGCAGATGGAGACTGGTAAGTCTGCTACTCAGCTCATAGACTCTCTTGACCTCTCGAGAACTTCTGGAAATACCGCAACAGTCACTTCTCTGTTATTAGTTGCTTACCCAAATTTCTCTTTGCTATCCAAAACCAGTCCATATAATCGCTCTTGTGGATGAAAACATTCAATGGTCGTTCTTGAAACAGGCGCATTGTAGTTGGATCAGATCCGTTATTCGCCTATACACTGAGTAAGGATCCAGAGGAAGCCAAGGGAGTTGCAAGGACATTTCAGCAAATCACCATCAAATATGGAGTGGTAAGACATTGAAAATCCCATCGCATTCCAGAGAAATTTTTATCTGCATCTAGTCCAATGAAATGGAAAACATCTGAGAGCAAAAACTTTGATGATTCAAGAACATATATATAAGCGAAAAAGGCTGCACTAGCGGAGCCACCGACGATAGCTTCACTTGCATTATGATTCCTAATACATCAGAGAACCGATGTTCAAAGAATGATACTAAGAGGTAACAAGACACATTATAAATTTCTATATCATAAACTATGACAGCTTAATCTCAACATCTTGAGAAAAATGCATCTTCTTTTAATGCCAGTGAAATAGAAGATGGGTTTCTTCTTCACAGAGTTAGCCTCTCAGAGTTCGTAAGTACCTTTTTTGTCTTGTAAAAATTATTTCTCTTGTCATCATGTGAAATAATCTGTTGTTTGTCTATCATAAACAGGTTACCTATACTATAAACTTATCAGGACAAGTCATGGACACAAGGATAGTTAAGCCAAAGGGCAGAGAGACTATCTAAGATCACATTTTTTTGTTTTTTTGTGTGTTTTACTCCCTCCATTGTTGTAAAACTCTGTAAAGCACAAACATTTTTTAATGACGGAAGTACCCTTTGATAGCCCCGAGTCTCAGGTCAAACGTTGGAGGGTGAAACTGGAAATTGCAAGCTCGCAAAAACAGGGTATATAATTGACCTTTAGGGTTGTTCATTGGAGTCACACTCATTAGTTTAAGTATGAGGCTCTGCTCCCGGAAGCGTCGCGATACGGCGGCCCAATGTGGCCACGTCGTCGTTTTCTTCCGGTGGAAGCGGATGCCAATGATTTCAAATGTCTTGATGAAACACTTTTTATAAGTGGTGATGAATCATCATTCTCCATGGCCTCCTCCTCCACCACCATTCTCTCGCAGCTTTGCTTCCTTTTTTTCTTCTTCCTTTTTTTAAGGTTTCTTCTTCTTCTTCTTCGTCGGAGACTATGATGATTCTTAAGAAGTCAAAAGACCAGACCTTGTGGTAAGACTCTCTTAGATGGCGGGGCTATCAGAAGAATCAAAAAGGCCTCACCTTTTCTATTTCTTTCTGTTAGCAGCCATTGCGGATGAGTTTTATCCTCTAATCTGTCTGAGAAAAGGCGAATCTGAGTCTTCCTCTGTCACATGCAAAGTTCTCTTCTTTTTTTTTTTTAAATCAAAAACCGTAACTGTTTATTAGGACTGTTAAAGCTTAGATGCATCATTTTTCTAGAATCGAAATTTTGAGCAGTGAAATGATTTCATCATCTCATCATGGTTACATCACTAGGAAAGTGGACAGATCTTACTTAAAAATTGTGTTGTTGTCTTCAAGAGATCTTATACAACTATGAATTTTCAGACATTGTGTTCTTCTGTATCACATGAATGTGAAGTGATGGGCATATGACTATTTTCAGATGAGTGAATCCAGAAAAGTATCAGAGTCTAAACCCAAACGAGATATAATTAAAACGGTCGTTGATAGGAAAGAATGACTTTATTGTAGTTAGAGATGGAACAACTTCGAAACGGACGTCCCTGTGGATCCTCTCACAGCATTATTGGCTGCTTAAAACGTTAATTGTGGGCCTAAACCCTTTTGCTTTTCAACTGAGAGAATGAATGAAACAAGAGATGTACAAACTTTAAAGTTTGTGGCCAATGCTATTATATTTTGTGACAGCTTAACTCACTGATGTGAGTGGAAATCTGTTTTGATCACGAATCTAACTCTGTAGGCAATTATTCATTAGTCAAGGTTGCCAGTTAAGGTTAACTTCTTGTATATATTACCGATTGTGTAATCTGTTTCTACAATTATTATTGGTGGTTGAGAACTTATTACTCTAGTTTCAGACTAATCTAGGAGGAAGAAAACGTTCGGTTGGTTTCTAATTTGGTAAATGAACTGGCTTAGAGCCATGTGCTTCTTAAATCTATTTCTTGGAAAATCTAGTGGTCCTATGGTCAAGTGTGTATACAAACTCTGAAATGTGGATTTGTTGTTCTTCCTAATCTCATAGCCTGATTGGCATTCTCAGTTAAAAGGGTCAAAAGATTATTGTCTGGATACTATTGTTCTTGGCAGTTCACATGCAACAACCCAATTTTCAGAACTCTGTGTACAATTGGATTTTATAAAGAACAAATAGATTGTCATATTATTGTATAATCAGGTGTTTGTGCAGATGGGAGTTAGTTCTGTCTGGATCATACGCCCACTTGTTAGTGCTTGTTTGTCTTACTTTTTTTGTGTTTACACTTGACAGCAGCATTCTTGAGAGGGAGAGTGAACATTTTCCTTTTATATCTCACTTTTTACCTCCACAAGCTCCAAAAGAGTTTACATTGGAAAACCAAAAGCTGACGCTGACACAAGACCAAAAAGACATCCGCTTATTTATTGACTGTGTCTGAGTTGTACTTCACATTTCTGCTGAGAGAGATATGGAGAAAATATCTGCTTGTTTATGTCTTGTGTTCTTGTTCTTCTCTGTTGTTGCAGATGCAACGTATCTTCCACGACGCTAATGCCACTGTGTTTGTCTGGTGTCCCTAAATACTTGCAGCATAGATTCTACGGAGAGTCAAAGCCGCACAACCTGGCCAAGACATTGGGATACCTGAACTCGCAGCAACCGTTGGCTGATTACGCAATCTTGATAAGAAGCTTAAAGCAGAATCTATCTTCTGAAGCCTCGCCTGTCGTAGTCTTTGGTGGCTCTTATGGTGGAAGTAAGCTCACAAAGTTCCTGTGACCTGTTCACTTCTTATCGGTACATTCCGGTTTTACTCTGTTTCCTGAGACAGTGCTTGCAGCGTGGTTCAGGCTAAAATATCCGCATATAGCAATTGGCGCATTAGCATCCTCCGCTCCGATTCTAAATTTCGATAATATTGTTCCATCTTCAAGTTTCTAGGACACCGTTTCTCAGGACTTCAATGTTTTTATATACTAACATTGTTAATTTGTTACAAATAAGTATATTGAATGATGAGCTTCATGTGCATCTCATTTCGAGCAGGACGTGAGCGTTAATTGTTTTCAAGTCATCAAGAAAAGCTGGGAAGAACTGGAGGTTTTCTCCACCATAAAAGATGGCTTACGAAAACTCAGCAAAAAGTTCAGAACTTGCAAGTAAATACATCAGTTTCTCTCACTGTTTATTCATTGTTTGTCTTACACAATCTAAGAGAACGTTTTTAATGAATCACAGGGCTCTACACTCTGTCGGTTCAGCCTCGAGTTGGCTAGAGTCAGCCTTTGTTGAGACAGCAATGGTTAATTACCCAACAGCAGCAAATTTCATGGCTCCACTGCCTGCTTATCCAGTGGAGCAGGTAAGACGTGTGAGAGAGTCAAAAGTATTTTCTTTCTTGTCAAAGTTTATTCACAACGTGACATATCTTACTGCGTCAGATGTGCAAGATCATCGACAAGTTACCTCTAGCAGCTAGCAATCTTGAGCGGGCGTTTGCAGCTGCAAGTTTATACTACAACTATTCAGGTTCAGAGTATTGCTTCGACATAGAAAGCCATAGTGATCCTCATGGACTCGACGGTTGGGGATGGCAGGTATTCATGAGAGTCTATTTTTCTCTGTTTCTTCTCTTTATTCACAAGGAAAAGGAATCTGATATTGAACTTACTATGGATCAATGCGGCTTCGAAAAAAAAAAAAAAGACCTGCACAGAGATAGTGATGCCAATGAGATGCTCGAACCAGACCATGTTTCCACCATTCGAAGATTATGATGACAAAGCAGACCAAGAATTTTGTCTACGGGAATATGGTGTCAAGCCTAGACCACACTGGATTACCACCGAATTTGGCGGGGAGGTTAGTTTCATTTGTCGCTTTTATTTTCCAGTAACATACTTAAAACTCAGCTTTTGATCAGAGTGTTTATTGCAGAGAATAGAGATGGTGTTGAAGAGATTTGGTAGCAACATTATATTTTCCAATGGAATGCAGGATCCATGGAGCCGAGGAGGGTGAGTTCCTCATTCATATTGCATGTCAATAAAGTCTCTAGAGCTCAGGTTTGATGTTAATGGCTTTTTCAGGGTTCTGAAGAACATATCGAGTAGCATCATTGCGCTTGTGACCCAAAAAGGTTAAAGTTTATCAAAGTTAATAATAGTGAACACACACTTTTGTTATGAACAAGGAATCTGAAGACTGAGCATTGTTTGTTTAAAGCAGGAGCTCACCATACGGATCTCAGAGCTGCTACAAAAGACGACCCTAAGTGGCTGAAACAACAGAGGAGGCAAGAGGTCGCTATTATTGAGAAATGGATCATTGAGTATTACAGTGATTTGATACAAGAAGTTAAAGGACCAAATCTGCATTAGAACATTGTCTGATTGTCTTGTTTCTGTGATGAAGTCGTGTAGTAAGGTCCAAGAGTAAAAACTACAAACCGAGTAATAAAAAAGGCTTCACTTTGAATTTGGATTTCGATACCAACAAAAGCTACAGTAAGGGGTAATTTCTGAATCTAATGAAAGTATAGTGCCTTTTGAGGAGATTATAGAATTAAAAGGGAAAATAATAATTTAGCAAAGAAAATTGCTTGAAACAAATAAAACCAAAGCGCCTTTTTCAGAAAGATACTGAATTCAGAAGGTCAAACCGTAAATTCGTGAAGAGAACAGTTACAGTGGATACCGTGAGAAATGCACCACCGACATCTATACCGGACCCAATAAAACGCCGTCGTTTTTGTTGTTTTCCTCCCTCTCTAGTTAGTTTCTCCGCGTTTGGCCCATTCACACTCAAATTAGCTGTGTTTCTATTTCTTCTTCCCCTTTTGTGCTCTGACAGTCACTAATCGCCATTGTTGTTGCACTTCCACTCTGGTTTCACTCGATCGAGCTCTTTTGTTTTGGGTGTGAGATGGCGCGTCGGTCGGGAGATTGCATGAGATGTCTGGTGATATTCGCGGTTGTGTCTGCATTAGTTGTGTGTGGGCCTGCTCTTTATTGGAAATTCAACAAGGGCTTCGTTGGATCCACTCGGAGGAACTCTGTTTGTCCTCCTTGCGCCTGTGATTGCCCACCTCCTGTCTCTCTCCTCGAGATTGCTCCTGGTATATAATCACCATTCTACTCTCTCTTTCTCGTTTTATTATTGGATCTAGATGTTCTGTTAGATTCGTGATTGCATGTTTGTGTTCACAGCTTAAAGTTTGTTCCTTTTAGAGCAGTGATCAGTGTTTTGAGGTGCCCTTGTCCTCGAATATCTATTGGATCTTGCTCTGAAGCATTTGAGTTTTTGTTTGTGTGTTTCTGGTTTCAATATTGGATCTTTCAACCAAGCTGCCTCTTTTAGGTTTTAATCTTATGTTTGTCGAAGCATTAATAACTAAATATGTAGTTTAACAAGTTGGTTTTTCTTTTTCTTTTGCAGGGCTTGCAAATCTCTCTATTACAGGTTAGATCTCGATTCTGAGCTTGTTTTTTTTATTTTTGCTGCTATGCCTGTCTTGTTTCCTTTACTGTTCTGTTCTGTCAAAGTTCCAAATATGGTTTGATAGTTGTTGAGGATCCTGTGCATATCTGTCTAGAGTAAGTGATTAGAAAAATTGGATACGGTCCTCTTAATATCCTACTGTTTTTCCAAATTCTTTATCTTTCTGATGTTTTCTGAGTCTAGGCTTTTACGAGTAATTAGGAGAACTGAAGTTTGATGAATTAGTAGTCATTAATTATCCCAATTGAGGCTTGATTGCAGAAACAGGCTAGTCATTTTGTCATTGAAACTCTTGATAGTTATCTATGATCAGACTCGGTCACGTTACCATGCCCTTTCCGTAGCTCTTGATTCCCTGCCAACATGTTCCTTCTCTGACTTGTGCTGTGAACAGATTGTGGAGGTGATGATCCAGAGCTCAAACAGGAAATGGAGAAGCAGTTTGTGGACCTTCTGACCGAGGAGCTGAAGCTGCAAGAGGCAGTTGCAGATGAGCATAGCCGTCATATGAATGTTACACTCGCAGAAGCTAAAAGAGTTGCATCTCAGTATCAAAAGGAAGCTGAGAAATGCAATGCAGCTACTGAGATTTGTGAGTCAGCTAGGGAGAGAGCTGAAGCTTTGTTGATCAAGGAGAGGAAGATCACTTCTTTGTGGGAGAAGAGAGCTCGGCAATCAGGTTGGGAAGGTGAGTAAAACTGATTGCACTTCTCCTGTCTACCCTGAAGTGTTTCTGTTTGAGAAACCGAATTTTCGCAACTTAGCTCAAGAAAAAGGGAATTGTTTATTTGTCAAGGAAAAGTCCTATCTTCCACGTTTTTACATATATGTAGTCTTTTGTTTTGCCTTTGGATCGGAATGTAGCTAAAGAAAGCCTTGGCCTTGTATTGACTTCTCTTCAAATATATAATTGTCCATTTCTCTACCACTAAGTTTCATCTTCTGTAAATTATGTTTCATGTTCATCGGCAACTCCAGACCAGAACATCACATTCTAAGTAGCCAATCTAGAGAAGCCAAAGCAAAAAGTGAGTGTGGTACCTCAGATCAAGGCTCTGTTTTCATCTTTGCTCTAAAAACTGACAGACTTTTCAGACGTCAAAAAAAACGTTGAAAGTTTGTGACGAGAGATAAAAGCTGAAAAGAGACAAAAGTGGAGATGTTCAAACGCACTTGGGTTGACATAAGTATGATCCCACCAAGTATAACGCGGTTTCGGTTTTCAATATTCCTTCATTCACTAAAACAGCTGTATTTATTTCTATTATTTAGCGTCAGCCATTTAAGTACTTTGTTTGCATTATTCTACTAATGTTCAGAGGGACATAATCCATAAAAGCTTTAGATCTACCATTAAAACAAACAGATCTAGGTTCGTACACTCCATGTGGGTTGTAAAAAAAGATCCATAAAGAATAGAAAAGATAGCTTTACGACTTTGGTTCTAGATTCAACTAATCTCCGTTTCTATTATTCTGTGATTTTCTCTGAAGCTTCATGGTGTAGGACTTGTGCTCTTTTCTTTAACTTAGGAATTGCATTAAATTCGTATAGATCTCTATAGGCACAGAGATTGATAACTTATTTTACTTTAAATGGAAAGTTCGATAAACAAGAGAGGACATGGACATAATCAAGACTATACAGATAATTTGTCAGAAGACTCAGAACCAAAGAGACAGAAGCTTCCAGCTTTGGCAAGGTAAATCATACTTTACATGTGTTTCATGCATCGTAAATTAGATTGTTTGTGCTATGAATATGAACTCCTTTTGGACTGGATAACCTTTCTGAGAGATGTTCATTAACTATCTTGCTTTTCCAATCCACGAAGGTCATGCTTAGCTTTGCAAGGCCATCAAATTTTCTCAGACTTTTGCATTATAACAAGAATTGTTTTACAGTGTCATCGTGGAAGCTGTCAAAGTAGATAGTCTGCAGAGGCTATGCTCGTCTTTAGAACCATTATTCCGCAGAATTGTGAGTTAATATTCTATTTCTAAGTTTAATTTTCCCGTAGACCAAATCTTGGGATTTTTAAACTTGATTATTGTGTGGGCCAACGGACAGGTCAGTGAAGAGGTGGAACGTGCCTTATCGAGATTGGAGGACTCGAAAGCAACTCCAAGGTATCTTATCTTAGTTATATACTAATTGTCTCTATATACTATCTCCATTCCATGATCTTTACAGTAATTTGTGTGTTTTAGATCTCCTGAACGTAATAAGATTCGAGGCCTCGATGGAAGAAACCTGCAAATTCGCTTCAGAACACGCATGCCTCCTCATTTATTTACAGGAGGGAAAGTCGAAGGAGAGAAAGGCTCAGCCATTCACGTGGTCCTTATAGATGCTAACACCGGGAATGTAGTCCAAACTGGAGAAGATTCAATGGCAAAGCTGAATATAGTCGTGTTAGATGGAGATTTCAATGATGAAGACGATGAAGACTGGACGACAGAACATTTTGAGAGCTTTGTAGTGAAAGAGCGCGAAGGAAAACGTCCCATATTGACTGGTCACACACATGTGATACTTAAGGAAGGTGTAGGAACTCTAGGAGAAGTTACTTTCACCGACAATTCGAGTTGGATTAGGAGCAGAAAGTTTAGACTTGGTGTTAAGGCTGCATCAGGGTCTCGCATACGTGAAGCTAAAACAGAGCCATTTGCTGTTAAAGATCATAGAGGAGAACGTGAGTTCCTTAAAACTTTGGACTGAATGGAGAAGCAAGAGAGATTCTTAGATTGTTTATCTGAATCTTAGTTTTTCTTTTTGCGATGCTCTTTTTTCAGTATACAAGAAACATTATCCGCCGGCTTTACATGATGAAGTCTGGAGATTGGATAGAATAGCGAAAGATGGCGCACTACACAAGAAGCTACTAAAATCTAACGTCGCGACTGTTGAAGACTTCCTTCGGATACTCGTGAAGGAACCGCAGAAGCTAAGAAGCGTATGTTTGCATCCACAATATGTGAATATACATATAGTACAAGAAATAATGGTGTCTTGCTTTATAATTTTGGTGTGTGTTTGCAGTTACTTGGGAGTGGAATGTCAAATAGAATGTGGGAAAACACGGTGGAGCATGCAAAGACTTGTGTATTGGGTGGGAAACTTTACGTCTATTACACAGAGAAGACACATAATACAGGCGTTATCTTCAATCATATATATGAATTCCGAGGATTAATTGCTAATGGCCACTTCGTATCTCTAGAATCTCTTAACCAGAACCAAAAGGTAAGACCCTTCTCCGTAAACTTAGCTTCTTTCTTTTTCTACCCTGCAGAATCTGCAGTCTAAGGTCTTTAAATATCTAAGCTGATTTTGCAACTTAACAGGTTTCTGCAGACATTATGGTGAAGGCTGCTTATGAAAACTGGCATAAAACGGTTGAGTATGACGGTAAACTGTTGAATTGCTTACCAGTATCGAATAAGGAAATAGAATGCTGCGTACCGGAGCCAAAAATGGCACAGAACTATCAAACACAGGAGAAGACTTTGCAATGTCATCAGAATGCGAGTAGCTACTCATCGGTTCTTCAGCAACAGATACAGTATCCGTTTGTGCAACAACCATGCAATCAATTACGAGACTACACATCGATGGAGAGTTCCTCAGTTTCAGGCTCTTACAATGGATTCAGTGAAGATATTTTCACAGAGGAAATTCGGGTGAGGAGTTCGGAGATGCTTGAGACCGATGATATGCAGAAATTGCTCACGACATTTGGAATATCAGGCGGGTTTAGTCATATCGATGATGAGTCTGGTTACGGTTTCAACGATCGGTATGAACCTCAAATCGAAAAGGTTTATGAGAGAGAACGATGCAGAGGCTCAGGGAAAGCTGTGGTGGGATGGCTTAAGCTTAAAGCTGCACTGAGATGGGGTATCTTTATACGCAAGAAAGCTGCAGAGAGGAGGCCTCAAATTGTGGAGATCGACTAAAGAACTGTAGAGATTCTGGAAGCTTTTTCTGAAACTTGAAGCAGTTACTTTTCCCGGTTCAATTTCGGTCTAGCAATTACGACAAACTGAAGAGTTCATCTCCTGGATGAGCAAGGGAGAAAGCAAAAATGACAATCTGGTCAAGACTTAATAGGAGTTTGCTTTGTAATGCTTTTATCTGTTTGTCTTTTTGAGTTATGCTAATTTTTGGCTTGCAGATATTTTCTGTAACTAATTGATATAATAAATCCAAGTATCTCATATACTAGTACTTATTTGTCTGGACAAGTAACAGTGGATTGCTCGAGGAAGATGCTGATTACATCTTTTTCTCTGTTAACTTCTCCTACAAGTAATGATATTTTACAAAGACCCTAAACTTGGTGCTACATTACACTTTGTTACAGGAGATTTAACATCGAGCAATTACCCAAGAACAGAGCTACAGTCTACAGTAAATAGCTCCCTAGATGATCTTTGTTCCGCCATTGTCTGCGACCCTGTGTTTAGCATTTGAGTTTTGGATCACATTGAGGAAATGACTCTGCCCTAGCTTTTAAGTTCAAAACATCGAAAATGAGCATTCCTTGAGTGTTCTGAGCTCAAAACACATGGCGATGCAAAGGAAGGAATCTACCAATTGTCTTCTGATTCTGCTACTAATCTTGCAGAAACCCATACTACCTTTTCTTAAATCTCAAGCACCGATTGTGCTTCGTCTCGGTGATACTAGGCTCATTGTTTAGTTGTTTGGGTGGTGGATTGGTTAGAGAGAGTTTCTCCATTGCGTTGATGAACTTGCGCAGGTGCTTAATGTACTCAGGATACGTCTCGAGATTGCAATGCCCTCCTCCTTTCACCCATAACGGATCATACTTCTCTTTCGCCAGCTCCCACAATCGCTTCCCGTGAGACAAATCCACAATCTCATCATTCGTGCCCTGCAGGTCATCACGATTCAATCAAAACGAGTCTTATGAGGACACCAGACTCTACAGTTTATATAGCTTACATACATGAATGACAAGAACTTGAGAGTTGACATGGCGAATCTTGTCTATGTTCTGCAGTAAAGACATTCATAAGAATTACATAAGACAGAAGCAGAGTACGTATATTAGACCAAAAAGACACCTCCTGCATGTTTAATACTTACTTTGTAAATATCGAACCAGAGTGTCATTTTGACAGGATACAGGACTCTAATGCCAGAGAGAATGGCGCTGTGAAGAACAACTCCTCTCAGCCTCTTCAACCTTGCAGCCATGTGCAATGTCGGGCCGCTTCCTACAGACTGTCCGTACAGGATCAGCTCCTCCTGCTTGATACCATAATCGCTTCTCAAGCAATTGTAAACTGCCTCAATGTCATAATATGTGTTGAACTCAGACGGCTATATATACAACCAAAGACCCAAAATTTTGAAGTCAGAAAAAACAAACAAACAAATAAAAGTCACATAAAATTATTGAATGTTTCCATACCTTTCCTGTTGAAGCTCCATAGCCTGAATAGTCATAACTGTTTCAAAAGACATAAAAAGAAAACAAGATTTCAATGCAAGAATCTAACAAGAAGAAAAAACTCATAATAAAAAAAGATTTTAGATAATCTGATGTAATACCTCATGATGTTGACGCGGAGATGAGCACGGAGCTCGATGAAGAGCTCGACCATTTGGCCAAGATCAGCTGCGTTGCCATGAGAATAAAGAAGCGTGAACCTCGCAAAAGGGTGTCTCCAGAACGTGGCAACAACTTTGTTACCAGCCTTTGTGCTGAGCTGATGGACTTCCATGTTCTTGTCCTGCGAGACTCCAGCGAAAACCAGCTTCCCGGTCTCGTCATCCTTCGTTATTCCGTACGTTGCAGGATCCGGCGGGAAGAAGGCGAACTTGGCTGCCACATTTGATGTCACATTACCCATCTTATCAAGAATTAAAGAAGAAGAAGAGAACTTTCAACGAAGAGAAGGAGAAAAAAACACAAACCCAAAATCTCCCTCTCTCTCTCTTTCTCTCTCTCTCTAATAAAAGAATAAAAGAGAATTTGTTTTTTTAGTTTTTAGTTTTGTCTTTTTAGTGGGTTTGTGTTAACTTCTAGGAAGGTAATTGGAGGGAAGAAAATGGAGAGAAGGTGGTGGAGGAGAGAAGGCTGGGATCCGTTCTTGGCGGGGGAAAGAAGAAGATGAGCTGTATAATATGAAACCAACTTCTTCTATACACTTCTGCGTTTTTTTAAGGGGTTTTTATAGAGTAATTATTACCTACGCTTTAATATTATGGTCTTAGGATTTAACAAATTAGACTTTGATAAATGTAAAATGAATTAGTTATGAGTCTTTATGACACACAGTTTTTGAACCTCCATTGTCTTATGGCGTAATATAACTTTTTTAGTCAAAAAGGGAATTCTATTTTTTTTTTTTTTTGTCGA
>KE155118.1:431177-443575 GCA_000411075.1 Sisymbrium irio
TTTGTCATAACTAATTTCGGTCGTAGACAATAAATCGTTTTTTAGATTTACCCATGCAGTTAAATCTAAGTTATGTTTATCGGTAGGTACAAGTTGAATGTTCATTGGTCAGAAAAAAACTGAAAATGTCCTATTTAGTTTTCTCATTTATACATTTTTATCTCTCTCTCACGATATATTATTTTTCATTTTCAACATTTTAGTTATTATCCCTTTCTCATTGAAATTTCAATCAAATACATTGTACTTTATATCAACAATATTATACATATACCTTATTTTATTTCACTCATATTTAGATTTACCCTTTGTAATGATCAGATTTTGTTATCTCACTTTGGCTTTTAACAAACTATACACATGTTTATTTTATTGAGCTTGCGTCTTGAAATAAGAGTTACACATAAAAATGAAGGGCTATGATTTGGTCAAAGGCTGCAATTGATGGCCTTTAATGGAATTGCTGTCAGAGAGTCAGACATTCCTCTCTATTTTTTTTTTCTCTTGCCCCCTTCTTCCTAAACTATCTTTAATCACTACTAGTTGTACTGTGTTTCTTTTCATTTTGTCACGTTCTCATCACTTTACAATTTCTTGTCCCGATATTTTGTTTTGTTTTAAGTACAATAAAAAAAACAAAGGACACATTTCCAGTTTGGACAACTCTGCTTTTAATTTCCGACACTATTCTGTGTGCTTTGGAATTTGTCAGCTTCAGATTTTGACCAAAACATTATTATAGCAATTGGTGTAAATTAATGATACAGTTAAATTATACAAAATGAAGATTATTTGAAGTTATATCTTCTAATTGGGCAATGATCCTTGAAACCGTTGATCATAGATAACTGTTTACTACAATGGAATCTAACATTTAATCATTACTATTACATTTAATCGACGATCTTTGATCTATGTATATACATGTGTCTATGCGTATATGACTTGGTCTACAATGGTGTAAATCTGTTGTTTTGTGTGTAACTATATTTTGATGGAATCTCTAAGTAGATCCATATTGCATCATTTTTGTAGGCTTTCAATATGTTTTGAATGTCACTTGTGCACTGTGACCTTCAACAAAATATTTGTTTTTCGGTCGGTTTATAATGCCTACTGATTAAAAATTCACTATAAACTTTGGATAACTGAAAATATATATTCTATCCGTTTACAATTAGTTGTCGTTTTAGAGAATTTTTTTGTTTAAAATTAGTTATCGTTTTCAGTTTTCAATGCAAAATTTATTGATTTTATTTTTTTATAATTATTTTTATTATGCAGTTTGTTTTTTTATTGGTTGAAATAATGTTTATGTAGCTAATTAATGATATTTTGTATTGAAAATCTAACAAAATTAATGATTTATTAATTTATGTGCATAACAGTGAGTGATACTACTGTTTTAGCAGGTCAGATTTTAATTAAAACAATGTGTTTCGACCAAAAGAGAGAACCGTGTCTTGAGTCAACAAAGGCATGAGAGTCGTGTGTGGAAGTTTGAGCTCTTAAATCTTAATCATCGTTTTTTCAAAAAGAAAAAGTCCTAATCATCAAATTATCCATCCAAAAAAAGCCAAAGGCAAGTCAAAAAGGTGACGAGACTTGTAATTCTTTCCCTTCTTTTGCAACTCGTATCCGAAAATTATTGGATATATCATATATGTATATGGCCTACTAGGCTACTATCTCATAAAGATACGCATAACATATGTACCTTACGAAATCGAAGATAACAACTTCACAAGTATGCATAAACCCAAAGCCCAAAGGGCTTCTTTTGTAGGTTTGTTTATTGTGTACATGACAAAGCACTGTTGCGAGAGCCGACAGATTATGATCTCTCAATTCTTTCACCACAAATTCAGCAAAAAAATTGGAAAAAAAAAATCAAGATGAATGACAAATATAACCTATGTTTATCTTATGTGTCTATACGAAAGTAAATAAAGCTGAAGAATGGTTTGTGTGACAGAAACACAGAACTCAAGTGGAGGGTTTTAATGGTGGATACTACTTAATGACGTTTCATCTCCTGGAAAATGTTGGAAACTCTCGGAGACAATCTTGGAAGGAACTTAAACAGCTGCACAAGAGAGAAAGGAAAGTTTGAAATGCAAAAAGAGATAATGAGCAAAGAAGGGACACAGAATGCAAAAGAAGGATATAAAAAGAGAAGAGAAGTACCCAGAGCTTAACACACGCGTCAATAACAACGGGAACGAGGCAGATAAAAATGGTTATAGTAGATTGCTCAACTTCAAGACCATAATGTTCCATTATTATCTCTAACAATGTCTCCCAACCAGATTCAGAATGGTACCTACAAAAAGAAGCATTAAGTTATATACCTTCTTTTACCAACTGGTTATCAATAGAGCTAACCTAAAACTGTAACATCTTTAAAATTAACTAATGCAAGGATTAGGACATTTACCCCAAGAATATGTCGGTGATAAGGATGATGAGAAATGCTTTTCCCGTGTCTGAAATGTTGTTTATGATTTTATATCCCGTAAATTTCAACAAGGCTACCTGAAAAGAGTTTATGGAAAAACGGCACAGGTTAAACGTAATGGGTTTAACAGTTAGTAGCTTGAAATGAAACTTAAAATGACATTGTAGATTGGTAAAATTTCCGGTTGGAAACTGAAACTTACTCTACCCTGATTGGCGTACAAAAGAATGAACAGCGAGATCCCAAAAACCATATCAGACCATATGTTGGCAAATGCTTTCCGGTTCTCTAGTCTCCACTCTTCTCGCAGCTCCAAGCTGTTGAAGAAACCAAAGGTAAAAAGTAACAGTGAGGCTCTGCGTGGAAAAGAAGTATCTGGCATACAGATCAAGATAAGTTTGAAAAAAATACTTAGACATCAAAAGAAACCAAAAGTGTGGCATTGTGTCTTACGCTTTACCCCGCAACTCCCACCATAAATCATCATCAGAAAGAGGCGGAGATTTTCCAATCTCGACTTCAAGACGGTACCTAGCTTTTTCTCTGTTCAGTTCCTTGACCATTTCTAGCTTCTGACTACGTCTCACATCAAGCGTCTGGGCAGCAAGTGGTACAGTCTTTACATATCTGTAAGTAAAGGCACATACTAAATAATCGAAACTGGGACTAACACAATGTAAATGGAAACACAATCTGGGGAGCTTAACAATATTAAATGAAGAAATCACCTGTCTAGAAAGGGCATGAGTAAATAATCATGAGCTAAAAAGTCCAATGCCCATGGTATGAGGATCAAGACCGCCAAAAATTTTGCCTGCAACGAGTTACAATGTCAATGAGCATTGATTAGTCTTCTGGAAGAACATTACACTCAACAACACATGTAACTAAACGCATATGTTACAATGGCAAGGAAGTAAGGCCAATTGAAAAAATTAGATTGCATAGTGAAATTGTCTCATAACTCACCGATTTTGAAGATGCGTAACGAAATACACGGTCTTCGTATAGAATATCTTCCTCCTCCACTCCTAAAACCATATCCCTCACCATTTTAACCAACCCTCTCTCTGGACCAGTAAATTCATCAAGCTCTGATCTATCTTCACTTCCCTCACTAGCAGCAGAGTCTCGGCTCCAAGACTCGACTAAACTATCATCTGAATCCACAATCCAATCCTCCCATTTCTTCCTCACATTCCCATCACCATCATCATTATCCCCGACCTCCTCCTGACCTTCCCGTAGCTCCACCATGGTCTCTGCTCGTCTCTTCCAAGTCTCGAATTTCTCTTCATCAGACATCTCATCATCCTTTTCAAGCTCAGCTGTCTCATCAACAATGTTGTCTTCCCTCAAACCAAACCAATTCCCATCATCATCAAAGAAAAACCTCTGCCACCAGCTTCTTCTCCTCTTATTACCCGTGTGACTGTCCTTCTTCTCGGCACTGGGGACAAATCTCCAAAGCCCCTTCCTTCTCTTACCCCGCAACGAAATCGAGTGACAATAACTATAACCTAGAGAGGATGAGGATGATGACGATGAAGATGATTCGGGAACTGAGTTTTGGCTAGTGAATGATAAGCAGTGGCATAAGACCAGTGACGAGCTCATCAAGGACATGAATCAAACCCAACATTGTTTGGACTGTAATTCAAGGCAACAAGACAGAATCTTCAACGAAGAAACCGAAACAAAGCAGCATTTTTCTTTGTAAATTCAACAACTTTACAATCCTTAAACACGGAATTCAGTGAAGAAGAAGACGAAGAACCTCCGAACGGATAAGAAACAGGGTTTTGCCCAGAAAGTTACCGAAAGAGAGAGAGAGAAGCAGACCCCAGTTGCGAGAGGAAATGGAATGGATGATGACGAACCAAATGATAGATAAAGCCACTCCCTTTTTTTGTTATCTTCTTCCAATTAAACATGTAAAATATCTGTTATCCACAAGATTGCTTTTTTGCTTTCAAATATTTACATTTAAAAATAATAAAAAATCTGGTCAAAATAACAGTTCAGTCGTTTTTAATTGGCTAAAAAATTGAGTTACTGTACCTTTCTCTATTCAACTAAATATCCAACTTCTTCCAAGTATCCGTGTTATGGAGTCGTTGTATCGAGTAGAAACTTTACTTTCTGGGCTCCATCATCACCCTCGTACTACCGCCAACAGAAGCAGAGTATCCAAATCTGTGAAGGTCTTAAACACAAGAAATCATGAATACCCAAGAACGTAAAGTTTCGATCTTCCTAACTCACCTCTTTTTTTTTGTTTTGAGGCATTTTCACGAACACCTTCAGTGCAATCACCATCAATGTATATATAAAACCTCTTTGCAGGTGTCAGTGTTTTGATCTCCACGACCAGTTGGTTCCTTACAAGAAAGCTTGGACATGGCAGAAAAGCATTGTCGAGGAGAAAAAGGCATTGGTTGATAGAAACCAAGACTGCCCAGATACTGTCATTTTATTACAGCACTCTCCTGTCTACACAATGGGAACTGGCAGTTCGGAGGATTATCTCAATTTCGACATAAAGAATGCTCCTTTCGACGTGTATCGAACTGAGCGTGGTGGTGAAGTCACTTACCATGGCCCTGGTCAGGTAAAACAATACATTTGAGAGTTTCTTTGTTTTCTTATGACTTGTTCAAGCTAAAGAATGTGATTGTTTGAACAATGTAGCTAGTTATGTATCCTATAATCAATCTTCGAAATCACGAGATGGATCTTCATTGGTACCTCAGGACGCTTGAAGAGATTGTCATCCGTGTTCTCTCCTCCTCTTTCTCCATCAAAGCTTCTCGTCTTGATGGTTTCACTGGAGTTTGGGTTGGTATGTCTCTAATGATCCGCATTGGCTTTTAGATTTTTTTTTCTTTTATAGATTTTGAGATTGATCTCTTTTCGTCTGCAAATGTTATATAGGCAACCAAAAAGTGGCGGCAATAGGCATTCGTGTGTCCAAATGGATAACGTATCACGGTCTGGCTCTTAATGTCACAACAGATTTAACTCCATTCAACTCGATAGTTCCATGTGGAATTAGAGACCGACAAGTTGGGAGCATAAAGGGCTTGCTTGAAGAAGGAGAACACGGAAAGGTTGGTGAGTTGAGGTTGATAGATATAGCTCATGAGTCTTTAATTAAGGAATTCTCTGAAGTTCTCCAGCTTCAAATCGAAAAGCAAACAGTTTCAGATCATAATATTCTGAAAGCTGAGCCTTTCAAACGATTGGAGTGACACAATCATTGCAATCTCTATAACATTCTTGTAAACTCTTGAACAGGTAAATAATGTCTGTTTATGACATTGCCTGCTTTTTATAGATGTTTGTGTAAGATTGGTCTCTCTACGTCTCTTGTTCACTGTAAAGATTTGTGAGAGATGGCTTGAAGAGACGAGTGTTTTAATGGAGGATGCATATAACGCAAGGCAAGTAAACTGCTCACAGAAGTGTACGACAAAAGGGCAGTAGTTAAGAAAATAGATAGTTCAAAGGACCTAACTACCAAAACCAAGCTTCCAAAAGGTTATTTAAAAAGATAGCCTCCAGAAGCCAGAGCTTTTGGAATCTCTTTGCTCAAATAGTTACTCGCACTTGATTCCATCCATATAACCCTTAAGAAGAGACATGGAAATCCGTTTGTGTCCGACATTCTCCAAGAAGCATTCTTGCGTGTTGCGTTTAGGCATTTGCTGAAATTGAAGGCCAAACATATGCGTCAAAGACAGAAAGGTAGCAACTAGAGTAGAAACATGAATGATGAATTCAAGTCTGGATCTTCTTTTATTAAATGAGTTTGCTTAGTGGAGATATTTCCATAACTAGCTGATGTATCTTGTATGCGTACCTGTCTTCATGCAGTTTGCAGTTTGCTGATGGGAGATCCTGTATGACAATCCTCAACGGTCCCTTGTGGTCCATGAAGGTAATAGTAGAAGATTCTCCAAACTGAAGTACAAGATTAGGCTTTAGTGCCTTGAGCAATGAAGTACATAATTGCACAATTAAAATTATATATGTTCCTAGTTAATGTTTCTAACCTTAAATGATTTGCTGGCCGTCTTACCTTTTTCTTGGCTCTTTCCCAATATATAGTTTGAATAGTTCTTCGTTTCAATGTTGTTAGGCTGGGTTCCTCGGTTCTCAGAAATACAAGAAGTAGCTCAGGTTCCAGGACTATCTACCACTTGAGGTATCTTTTAAACACTCTCACAGGACTTGGATCAAAACTTTCCATCAAAGAATGTCAGTATAGGCAGATTTTCTGGCTGACAAATGGAAGAAAACTGAAACTTTATCTAGCTTTGGATTGATCGCATAAAATCTCCAGAAATTGGGGTGGTTCTTACGCGTGTCTCAACTTCGAAAAAAAACGGACATTTGACTTGTAACAACCTGTAGGTTCTTCCCCTGCTTTTTACTTTCTTTTTGCGGTGTCTCTCTTTTATAAAACGTATGCTTGACAAATAAAATTGGCTTTTACCTTGTCAGTCGATACCCGCGGATGGAACTCTTGAGAACTCTACTATCCTGGCACAACCCCAGTTTCTTCGACGCCACGTGCTGTTGACAAACATGGCGTGCCCCTTCATTTCATCTCCACCTGCTCCATAGTTCAACACAAATGCTCTTTCTGCCTTCGATACCCTTACGTTTCAGTCCCTACAGTCCTTATACTTGTGCATAAAGCTGTTAAACACTGATCTGGAAAATCTGCTTCTGTTACGGAAATGATGGCACCCTCTACTCCTAAATCTCCTTTTCTTAGCTCGTCACTCGAAGAAGCTCATGAAGATCGAAGATTTAAATGCTATAGGGGTGTCCGAAAGAGGGCGTGGGGCAAGTGGGTGTCTGAAATCAGAGTTCCAAGGACTGGAAGACGAATATGGCTAGGTTCATATGATGCTCCAGAGAAGGCAGCTCGAGCCTATGACGCTGCTTTGTTCTGCATTAGAGGTGAGAAGGGAGTTTTTAACTTTCCCACTAGTAAAAAGCCTCAGCTTCCGGAAGGTTCTGTCCGGCCACTGTCCAAGCATGACATACAGACAATAGCAACAAACTATGCTTTATCAGTTGTGTCTGTGCCTTCTCCTACCACCACTATCCCGCCAACAGATAGGGTCCCCTCTCAAGTTCCTGCTTCCTCTGATGCATCTGTTTCTACTGAGTTTGTGGAGATGGCCAATGAACATTATCTCCCAGTCGACGCAAGTGCAGAATCAATATTCTCAATAGAAGACTTACAGTTGGACAATTTCCTCATGATGGACATTGACTGGATAAACAATCTAGTCTGACGCTGGCAGTCAACTTTTAGCTTTAATATGGTTTAACTACTAGTTACCTCTGTCCCTTTAGCTGCTTATTTGTGAGGGTATACTTTCATCCTTGTCTTTGAACTTGTTTTATTTAGCATGCAGTTTGTTGTGTCTGAGATTATGCTTGTCTGTATTCCTTGTCTTCTCTATGACTTCTAAGATGTTTAGCATGAATGAAATGATGTGGAATGGCGCCAAACCTAAATCTTTATGTTGCATGTTTGAGGCTTTTGTTTTCAGTATCATTCCCACACGACTTTTCCTCTCCTTTCTTACACTTCTCCGATTACCAACCTTTGCATATACCGTACAATATCAAGCTACGACATGAAACCAACTTGCGGATATGATGCAATTGTGGCAAAATTTACTTGTAGTAGGCTACAGGTTGTTTCTTTATGTTCTCAAATACATCTTCAACCTAAGTAAGGGTCGAAATGGCGTTCTATGATATCTACTAATTTATGCATCATGTGCTTGCATAATTACATGAGGCCAGCCGATAAACCTCAATACACTTTTTTCTGAATTCTCTGGAAAGGTGCACCCACTTTATTGTCAGGCCATAAATTACCTTCAGGCTTCTTTATCTCTTTCTTCACATCCATATTAGTTCCGTTCTCCTGTTTGATCACAAGATATTTCCTCTTCTCATAAGTCACTTCAGAGAACCTTAGCATAGTATCACATCGACAAAGAATCACTTAGCAAAGGCTCAAATTGGTTCCACAAAGTGAGACAACATAGCAGCGATCATAAACTCGTTAGGTGGTCAGATTGCCAGCCCTCAAGTTCGGTTCATGTCGCCAAACGAAAACAAAAGCATGAAATAGGATCGGTGGCCACGTGACATTTGCACCCTTGAAAACCAATTTCAGCAAAGCTCTATGATCTAATCCTTCTTCACTTCCATTGTTGGAAATTTCTTCAAGAGTGTGCATCAGTGAAGCTGCTTTTGAACTCCACATTGAGAACACGCTGCTTAGATAAAATCTTCATATATGATGCCGAAATTTTCCTGGCTACCTACATTCTGTAATTCAGGATTCAACTTTACTAAATCCGTAGCATTTTTTCAGTCCCCGTCTCTGCATAACCCTCCTCACTTCTTCTGCACCATAGCAATTACCAGATTCTGTGTGAATCTTGCTCAGCAACACGTAATTGGCTGGATTGTCAGGTTCAGATTTCATTAGCTCGTTTGCAATAATGTTTTGCGCGATATCCCGCCTGTCATGAATCTCACAAGCAGATAGAAGAGAACTCCATATTCTTGCACTTGGATTCATGGGCATATTTCTTACAGCCGTAAAGGCATCGTCGATCTTCCCAGACCTGCCAAGAAGATCGATATAGCAAGCGTAGTGCTCCAATGTGAGTGACATTTGGTTAGTTTTGTCAGCTTGCATGAATATATTCTGAGCTTCTTCTACCAATCCAGCATGGTTGCAAGCGGATAATACTGCAAGCAACGCCATTGCATCTACTTCCTTTCCATTTCTTATCATCCCTTGAAAGATTTCCAAAGCTTCTGAACCATGCCCATGCAGACCGTATGCATTTATCATTGAGCTCCATGACACAAGGTCTTTCTCATTAAGTTCATAAAATACTTTACGCGCCGCAAGAAGACTGCCACACTTCGCATACATATTTATGAGGGCGTTGCCCAATACTATATTTGACATGAAGCCACCTTTCAGGATGTGAGAATGGATTCTAGATGCAAAACTCAATGATGCTGAATGGGTGCAAGCTGAGACAATAGCCAACAGAGTAACTGCGTTCGGTTCAGTTCCTTCTTTTCTCATTTGACTTAATAGATTCATAGCTTCAGAGCAGTCTCCAGCCTCGGCATAACCACCAATCATTGAACTCCACATTACAACATCTCTCACTTTTGATTCTTCGAATAGTAACCTAGAAAGACGTACATTACCACATCTGCAATACAAGGTCATCAGAGTAGCTGTTAATCGATCATCAGAATGGAATCCGTGACGTAAAGAAAATCCATGGATCTCCTTCACTAGCCTTACGCCAGAGCCCAATTCCACACATGCAGGCAGAATAGACATGAGTGTGACACGATTTGGCCTCACGTTTTCTCTCTGCATTTTTAGAAACAAACCAATGCCCATTTCATAATTATGATTTGCGACACAACCAGAGATCATGGCGGTCCATGAGACCTCATTCTTCACCTCCATTTGATCAAAGACATGGAAAGCTGCTTTAGGATCATCAAACTTCAAGTACATATCAACCAATGCCGTTGATAAGAGAACTGATTCCTCCATCCTCTCGTCAACACGAAAAAGAGCATGAAGCATTCTTGCTACCTTACTGCTGCTTCCCATGCGAGTACACAGAGACAATAAAGATGCAACCAGCTCGGATTTCGGAACAAGACCATCAAAATACATCTCCTTGAGCAACTTTAGCGCTTCATACAAGAACCCATCCTGGATATAACAATTAACGATGGCGCAATAGCTAACAGTATCTCTTTGAAGCATTTCATCGAATACTTTCCGTGCGGAGTATGTGGTAGAGAAATTCGAATACATAGAGATGAGAGAATTGGAAACAACGGTATCACGATCAGCGCCTGACTTGAGACAAAGGCAATGAAGCTGTGCGCCAAGAAAGCCAGGCTCCTGTTGAAAAGAGCAAGCTTTGATGACGGAAGGAAGGATCGCCGTGAAGCCATTAGTGCCTAAAGGATGAATCTTTTGCTTAAACAGTCTCAGTGCTTCATCGTGGAGCTGTTCTGACACCAATCCCTTCAGCTTATTGCCGAGCTCCAAGTTTAGGCGGGAAGAGAAAGATCTTGCCATGTGTAAATGTATTGTATATGAAAAGCCAAAGACATCTTCTGATACGGACATACGACGAATGTGACCAATTAGCGAACTTTACTATTGTGTAACTAGATTATATATTAACAAGTCACTGTTGTAACAACGAGCACCCATGGCCTAATGGATAAGGCGCTTGACTTCTAATCAAGCGATTGTGGGTTCGAGTCCCACTGGGTGTGTCTTCAAAAAAGACAATATAATCCCAGCTCGTTAATTTTTTTTTTAAATAAGGTGGGTTACGGATTTAGGAACATTATTACTCTCACGATAAACTAAATAGAACATTAATATAAGATATATTAGTCGAACATGGCAAGACAAAAAAAACACGTGAATCGTGTAAATAGTTGACCAAATCATGAAGCAATGTCCACATACTCCAAAAACTCACCATCCCTCAATAGTTTTGCAACTACTTGTAACGGGAAACAAGCTTGGAATTCAAGACTTCCTTGTTCAGCCCCTTGGAAAACCACGAGTTTCTCATCGCTAAATGGTGGTCCAGAACGTGAACCGATCGGTTTACCCCAACCAAAATCGTTTCCGAACACATCGAACCGGGGACAGCTAGTAACAAGTAGAGTGGCGCTAACAGAAACTGGAATCTCCACCTTGTTAACCCAATTCTCGGCAAATGCTTTAGCATTTTCATCGGTTTGTGACTTGACCATCTCGTTTATTTTCAAAGCTAACCAACCTAACCCATGGTCTAGAATCTCCCCAACTTTGACTGTTACTATGCCGGTTTGAATCACATTCCCAAAACAGTCTTCTTTTAGCTTTGGGTTTAGCCTTCCTCTCATGTCTATTGGTACTCTGCAATGTGTCTCTTCTTCTCGACTCATGTCACTGTGTTTGACCACTGAACGCCATATATGTCCTAAAACCGCCTGAAACGAAGAGATGGTTTGATTTTCATCATCAGACCCACCAGCTTCATCGTTAGCTCTAGTTTTCAGTTTGGAAACATTTTCCTTCGTAAGACGAAACACAGTCTCTTGTGATGTTGTTGAAGCACCATAAGCAGGTTGTTTTATTTCAGGATCCGGAACCCGGATGGGATGATTGATCCGATCGAGGAACCAACCTCTGAGGAAAAGATCCATCGGTTGATGTCCGGAATCCTTGGAGCAAATCTCAGACCATGCATTAATGAACTTCCACATCGATTTGCCGTCAGCAACGGTGTGATTATAGCCATAACTGATAAAAATCCCATCTTTTAATTCAGTTACTTGGACCATAAGTAAAGGGTTTGACACACCTTGATAGTTCTTGACTCCAGTCGCAGGGAAGAAGAAGGAACCAAACGATCCATCGACAAAACCTGTCTTGACCAGATCACTAATGGTGACTGTTTTAGCTGCGGCGTGAACAAATTTCACGCCACCGGAACCATTCTCGCAGCAACAGCTGATGAAAAACGAGACGGTATTATCGACTTGGTTGACCTCTTTGACAAGACGACCAGCTAAAGGGTAAAAATGATGGAGAGCTATAGAAAGGGAGGCTTTCAACTTTGAGATGATTGTGTCAATATCTGAATGAGGAGGTTTGAGAAAGAAGAGACCTCTTTGAGGATAACAAAGACGAAGACGCAATAGATCCCATGGAGTCAGATGGATCTTCTTCACACGATCTGATGATTCGTTACCAATATTTCTTGGATGCACAATGCTCGTTGATTTCACCAGCAAATCTTCCATCGTTTACTCTCTTGTTCTTTTTTTTTTTTTTTTTTTT
>KE155118.1:446167-464978 GCA_000411075.1 Sisymbrium irio
GAGCCGATTCAGGGTTGAAAGTAGTTTTAGGAGATGAATCTCAGCTCGATCCATCCTCGGGCAAGAGCAATGACATGGAGCTCAACCAATCACGAGGGCTGAGGAATCGAAGACAGCCAAATACTAGACCCCACAGTTCCGGGAGCACTTCGGCTCATCATTCTGATGATGAGTCTCACCATTCGGGGACAAGCGAGAGATTTCCAGGCATCCCAGAGCAAAACCAGCAGATGCTGGTTGAGCATTACAGCCCTCAGGGATATGCGGCTCACGATGGCAGTTGGATCTCACGTATTGCGGCTCTCCTTGTGGGTGAAGATCCCACACAATCATTTGCACTCATTTGTGGAAACTGTCATATTCATAACGGTGAGCAAATCTTTAGTCTGTAAGCATCATCCTCTACCTGAATCTTCTACTATATGATGGCTTCTAACATGGTTTTGCAATGTGTTTCATAATTGAACAGGACTTGCTAGGAAAGAGGATTTCGCATACATTACGTATTATTGCCCTCACTGTAACGCTCTGAACAAACCGAAGCATTCAGAGGAGAACCCACTTACTCCTCCTGTTTCCCCGTTACTGGTCACTGGCTCCCGGACATTGATTGAAACCAGTGAAGTGGTTAATAGCAGCAACACGTCTAGTGAACGTGGGAATAGCCCCACTCCAGAAATAAAGGAGGAATCTGCAACTACAGAGACCAGGACATCGAGCTGAGGAATATCCAGTTAGCTGAAGAAAAAGGTTTTCGTGTGTTATGTTACAGAGAGAGGGAGAGTGTGTGCGTGTGTTTGTGGATGCGAGTACTCGTGCAGGTAAATTTTATGCTATGAATTGCTAATATCTGAAGCTGCTTACAATTTTGAATCTGGTCTGTTTTTGTACAACAAGACAACAGGGTTTTTGTGGGTAAATATTACTAGTCCGGTGTCGTAAACGATGATTGTTACACGTTTTTGGGGTTTATATATATTTTTAATTTGCCTTACCTTTGCAGATTGCCTCTGTATTTTATTAATGTATATCCAGTATTCACTTGAAGTTGAATCATATCCGATATTAATGCTATGAGCTACAGTTTCGTTAGTTTTTATATACTTTATTCGAAATTGATTCTTGAATTATTCGTTCTGTTCAATGTTTTTTGTATTTGCAAGAAACTGCATGTGCAAGAATACTTGTTTTTAAAACTATATAAATTTTCAAAACGCCAAACTAGTGATCTGATCGATAAAGAGAGAGAGAGAGAGAAAGCAATAAAAAAATCTGCAAGATGAAGACCATTAGTTAAAGGGAACTTTATTGTCTGTCTCCACTGACGAAGGCTATCTGTTTCAGCAAGGAAGATCAAGTTTTCTTAGAGTAGACAAACATGAGCTGCAAAAATAAAAACTGCTCTCTCTTTTCGATTCTCTTCAAGTTGTTACTTTTGCTGATCCTCTGTTCTGCAGATCTCCCTGCTTCAAGTTCTTGTTTAAGTGAATGTGGAGGAATCTCGATCCCACCCCCTTTTGGAGTTGGAAAAGATTGCTATCTCGAGAAGTCTTACGAGATTGAATGTCGTAATAGCACTAGTTCAAGAAAGCCAGTCCCTTTCCTTTCAGTAATTAGCAAAGAAGTTGTGAGTATCTCTCTTCCTAATGAAGTACCTTTTTATCGTTCTGGAGCATTTGGGGTTGTTCGTATCAGAAGCCCGGTCACAACCTCGGGATGTTCCAGCGATAGTACAGAGTCTGCAGGAGGTTTGATAATGAACTTGACGGGTAGCCCTTTTTTCATTGACAGCAGAAACAACCTCATTGGGGTTGGTTGCAACAGCAATGTGTCGTTCACGCATGTAAAGCCCAACACTCTGGGATGCGAGTTGAATTGCAGTATGAACAATGAGTCGGATAGAAATAGCATCCAATTTTTCGACATAACGGGGTGCTTGAGTAACGCTTTGTCCTACTATTCTAGCGACCCGTTTTGCAGAGAAGATAAACCAGAAGACACAGGATGCAATGGTAACGGATGTTGTCAGGCATCTCTACCTAGCGAGCCTCAACAAGTTATTGGTATCAAAATAGAGAACAATGATGGAAACTCGACAACCGTAACAACAAGACAAGAAGATTGTAGAGTCGCCTTCTTAACAGACGAATTCTACACTTTGTCGAATGCAACCAAAGCACACGAGTTACTTGCAAAGGGTTATGCTACGGTTAGTCTCGGATGGGTAATCCAGACGAAGAATACTTCGTTCCTCAACTTCTTGGCATGCAAAAACAGAAAAGATTACGTCAATACTAGTAACATTGTTGAACACACAACAGGATGTATATGCGACAAAATCAGCACCAATTCAGAGATAAGTTATGCAAACTGTGAATGTTACCAAGGTTACAGTGGTAACCCATGCATTCCAGGCGGATGTAAAGGTCAGTACTATTATATGTTCCTTCCTTACGCTTTCCTTTCTTTTTTCTTTTGTGCAAGCAAGCTTGAAAAATCATCTCTACATGTTATAATTATCATTTTATTATAACATCTTGATCTTTCTTTAACCCAGATATTGATGAATGTGAAACCGGTTCATATGCATGTGGAAACGGACAGCATTGTGTAAATACTGTGGGAGACTATGACTGCGTCGGAAACAAGTCTAAAGCAATAATAATAGGTGAATCATTAATTTCCTTTGAATTGAGTAGCAAAATTTTAAGCTTATAGAAGCAACCGATGACCAACCTATGTATTCTTGTGCGGTCTACAGGGGTGTCAGTTCAGGCTTTGGTGTCATAGCCCTAGTTGGTGGACTCTGGTGGTTGAGAAAGTTTTTTATAAAGAGAAGGATGACAAAGAGGAAGAATAAGTTCTTCAAACGTAATGGAGGTCTATTGTTGCAACAAGAACTAAACACAAGAGAAGCCAATGTCGAAAAGACAAGGATATTCAGCTCGAGAGAGTTGGAGAAAGCAACTGAAAACTTCAGCCAAAACAGAGTTCTTGGCCATGGAGGTCAAGGCACTGTGTACAAAGGTATGCTCTTAGATGGTAGAACCGTTGCAGTCAAGAAATCCAAAGTCATAGATGAAGACAAACTACAAGAGTTCATCAACGAGGTCGTGGTTCTCTCACAGATCAACCATAGACACGTCGTCAAACTCTTGGGATGTTGTCTTGAGACAGAAGTTCCTATTCTGGTTTACGAGTTTATCCTCAACGGAAACCTTTTTCAGCACATCCATGACGAAGAGTCTGATGATTATACTATGATATGGGGAATGCGTCTACGCATTGCTGTGGATATCGCTGGAGCTCTTTCTTATCTTCATTCCTCTGCAAGTTCTCCAATATATCATAGAGATATCAAGTCAACAAACATACTGCTAGACGAGAAGTACCGAGCCAAGGTAGCTGATTTCGGAACGTCAAGGTCAATAACCATAGATCAAACTCATTGGACAACAGTTGTTTCAGGTACGGTTGGGTATGTAGATCCTGAGTATTACCGGTCCAGCCAATATACAGAAAAGAGTGACGTTTATAGCTTTGGAGTCGTCCTCACGGAACTGATTACTGGAGATAAGCCAGTCATAATGGTAAAAAACACTCAAGAAATAATAAGCTTGGCAGAGCATTTCAGACTCGCCATGAAAGAGAAGAGATTGTCTGATATTTTGGATGCTCGGATAAGAGATGATTGCAGACCGGAACAAGTAATGGCAGTGGCAAATCTGGCGCTAAAGTGCTTGAGCTTGAAAGGAAAGAAACGTCCAAATATGAGAGAAGTTCTTACGGAGTTAGAGAGAATTTGTACATCTCCAGAGGATTCACAGGTTGAGATTCGGATTAGTGAAGAAGACGAAGAGGAGGAGGAGGAAGAAGAAGTTAGGAATAAGATAAAGAGGGCCGATTCTTGGAGCGTTGGTGTGACTTCTCCAGCCTTTAGTGTTGTGGCTTCACCACCTTATTCAGATGTTGAACCATTGTTTCCTCGTCTCACTTGGTGACTCAATCAGATTAGAGCAATGGTGAATAAATTTGATAATCTTGTTAAAACGTAGAGGTAGTAAATGTGGTGAGACTGTATGTTGCAAGTATGTTAACTGTGATGACTTACAGTCTTATCTTATCGTTATAAATATATACAATCATATCGTTTCAAAAGATTGTTTTAAATATATACAATCTTATCGTTTCAAAAGAACAATACATTATTATGGACGGAGATGTTAAAACAGATAATTGGTTTTTATATTGTAGTTTTCTAGTAGATAATATGAATGTGATCTGCATGCGCAAGAGTAGTGTTTTTTTATTTTACTATATTTCGTAGTTAAATACTCTTAGGGAAAAGGTGATGATCACCACTTTAATTAAAGTTTTAAACTTTACACCATATTTAAACCAAAAGAAAAGCTTTCCGCCATATAATTCATCTCATGAAGCAAAAGAAAGAGAGAGAAAGCAGTAAAAAAATCCGAAGATGAAGACCACTGGGGGATGGAACTTTATCCTCCGTCTCCACTTTCAATATCCGTAGACTTTAGCAAGGGAGATCAAATTTTCTTTGAGTAAAGAAACATGAGCTACGAGAATACAAGTTGCTCTATCTTCTTGATTCTGTTGATCAAGGTGCTACTTTTACTGATCATTTATTCTGAAGGTGTCATTGCTTGTCAAAAGCACTGTGGAGTTGTCGAGATACCATACCCTTTTGGAATAGGAGAGAAATGCTACTTTGAGAAGTCTTACGAAATCCACTGCCGCAATACCACTCCTTCAGGAAAGCAGGCCCCTTTCCTCTCTATAAATGGCGAAGAAAGAGAAGTTTTGAATATCACACTTCCCGTTGCAGTTAGGTATCTTACTTCTGAATCACCTCGGCCAGTTTACTCTCTATCATTTGGGTCAGTTCGTGTTAAACACCCGATAACATCCGCCGGATGTTCCAGCGGTGGGAAGGAGTCTGCAGAAACAATAATGAATATCACGGGTAGCCCTTTTTTCATTGACGACGTAAACAACCTCATAGCGGTTGGTTGCAACGCCAGAGTTTCGTTGACGTATATAGAGCCGAACATGGTGGGATGCGAGTTGACTTGCAATAAGAGCTGGTACCAGCCTAGCAATAGCATCCCTTTTCTCGACCAAACGGGGTGCTCGCGCCACCGTCTGTCATATAAATATCAAGATTGTACAGAATACAAACCAGGAGCAACTGAATGCGATGGTAACGGATGTTGTAAGGTTGGACTAAGCGAGCCCCAACAAGCTGTTGGTATCAGAATAGAGAACAAGGATGGAAACTCGACAAGGACGAGAGAAGAAAACTGTAGAGTCGCCTTCTTGACAGATGAAGTGTACACTTCGTCAAATGCGACAGAGCCACGAGAGTTCTTTACTAAGAGATATGTTCCGCTTACTCTAGCGTGGGTAATCAAGACGAAGAATCATTACTTCTTGAGCTCCTTGTCCTGTGACAACAGAATAGCCGACGACAATACAACGAACTTGGTTGGACTAGAAAAGAAGTGTATCTGCGAAAAAAGCACCATTGCTGATATTGCTTATGCACATTGTTTTTGCAGTCAGGGTTACAGAGGAAACGCATATGACCCGCGCGGATGCAACGGTCAGTACATGTTCCTTCCTTATTCTCTCGTTGTTGTTGTTGTGTGTGTGTGTGTGTGCAAGCGCATCCTTTTGAGTTTTAAAATCGATTAATATAGTTCAAATTTCATGATCTTTGAAAATCCAGACGTTAATGAATGCGAATTATACGATATCGACTGCGGAGAAAGAAACATTTGTGTTAATACTCCAGGAGGCTATCACTGCACTGGCGATAAGAAAAAAGCAGCACTCATAGGTAAAATCACTGAGGTTCTTCTTCTAAGTTTCTTCGCTGGATTTGAAGCTTATACAAGAAATCGATGATCAACCTATCATATTCTTGTGGGGGTTTGTAGGGGTCGGTTCAGGTTTTGGTGCCTTAGCCCTAGTTGGTGTAGTATGGTGGTTGAGGAAGTTTACAATAAAGAGAAGGATGACAAAGCGGAAGAATAAATTCTTCAAACGTAATGGGGGACTACTTCTGCAGCAAGAATTGAATGCAAGCCAAGGTAATGTGGAAAGGACTAAAATCTTCAGCTCAAGAGAGTTAGAGAAAGCCACGGAAAACTTCAGCGAAAACAGAGTTCTTGGACATGGAGGTCAAGGCACTGTGTACAAAGGTATGCTCGTAGATGGTAGAACCGTTGCAGTCAAGAAATCTAAAGTTATAGATGAAGACAAACTACAAGAGTTCATCAACGAGGTCGTGATACTCTCCCAGATCAACCATAGACACGTCGTCAAACTCTTGGGTTGCTGTCTTGAGACAGAAGTTCCTATGCTGGTTTACGAGTTTATCATGAACGGAAACCTTTTCCAGCATATCCATGATGACTCTGATGATTACACTATGATCTGGGGAATGCGTCTACGCATCGCTGTTGATATTGCAGGAGCTCTTTCTTATCTTCATTCTTCTGCAAGTTCTCCAATATATCACAGAGATATCAAGTCAACAAACATATTACTAGACGAGAAGTACCGAGCCAAGGTGGCTGATTTCGGAACATCAAGGTCAATAACAATAGATCAAACTCATTGGACAACGGTTGTTTCAGGTACTGTTGGGTATTTGGATCCTGAGTATTACCGCTCCAGCCAATATACAGATAAGAGTGATGTTTATAGCTTTGGAGTCCTCCTAGCAGAACTTATTACTGGAGATAAGCCTGTGGTAACAATACAAAACACTCAAGAAATAATAAGCTTGGCAGAGCATTTCAGACTCTTCATGAAGGAGAAGAGAATTTCTGATATTATGGATGCTCGAGTAAAAGAGGACTGCAAACCGGAACAAGTAATGGCAGTGGCAAATGTGGCATTGAAGTGCTTGAGCTCGAAAGGAAAGAAACGTCCAAATATGAGAGAAGTTTATACGGAGTTGGAGAGAATTTTCTCGCCACCAGGGGATTCACAGGTGCAGCTTCAGACTGTTGAAGAAGAGGACAAAGAAGAAGAAGAAGAAGAAGAAGAAGTTAGGAATATGGTAAACAGGGGCGATTCTTGGAGCGTTGGTGTGACTGCTCCAGCCTTTAGCATTGTGGCTTCACCTTCTTCTTCAGATGTTGTTGAACCATTATTTCATCATCTCACATGGTGAGTCAATCAGTGAATAAAACTCATGATGATCATCTTGATACCTTGGTAATAAATGGTCAGTGTGAGTTTTCGTTTAGAATTTAACAGATTTGTTTTAGTATTTAAGTGTGTTTGAGATTACATGTTTTTGCATTTATGTATGTGTTTGAAATTATACATGTTCTGTATTTATCTGTGTTTGAAATAATGTATTTTTTAATTTACGTTGACATTTGGTTTTGTATATCAACTTTGATCACGCAATTTTGATTCTGGTAGTTTTATACAAAAAGAGAATATGGTTTTGGTGGGTAAAATATTGCAATTCTAATGTTGCAAACATGATTGTTTTACGTTTTTGTGTATTTAATCATTTTAATTTTCTTTACCTCCACAGACTGTCTCTGTATTTTTTTAAGTTTGGATCACTCTTTATCCTAATAGTTATTAATTCCATGAGCTGCAGTTTCTTAGTTTTTGTGTATTGTCTTTAAAGTTTTAGTTATTCACTGTGTTCATTATATGAACGTGACTTTTGCAAGAAAAAAAAACTGCAAGTGCAGCAAAAAAAAGTGATCATCAAAGTTTTAAGTTCTCCACCATATTAAAACCAAAAGAAAAGCTTTCCGGCACAGTAATGATTTTGAGCAGGAAAAACAATGAGATGTAGCAATAAAATATTCACAGATGAAGACCATTAGTGGGAGGAAGTTTATTCTGTGTCTCCACTTATCAAGGCCGTCTCTAAGGAACAAAAACTCAAGATCAAAATCTGCTTTTGAGCAGAGAAACATGAGCTACAAAGTTACAAATATGTCTTTCTTCTTGATTCTCTTGAAGCTGCTACTTTTGCTAATCCTTTATACAGCAGATATCGCTGCTTCAAGACCCTGTAAACGTGAATGTGGAGGAATCTCGATCCCATTCCCTTTTGGAATCGGAAATGATTGCTATCTGGACAAGTATTACGAGATTGAGTGTCGTAATACCACTACTTCAAGAAAGCTCGTCCCCTTCCTTTCATCAACTAGGCTAGAAGTCGTGAGTATCACTCTTCGGACTCAAGAAACTATTATTGGTTCTAGATCATTTGGGTCTGCTATTTCTAACTTATACGGGTTAGTTCGTGTCAAAAGACCAATAACATCAACAGGATGTTCCACCGATGGAAAAGAGTCTGCAGGAGGATTAATAATGAACTTAACCGGTAGCCCTTTTTTCAGCGACGGCCTAAACAGCCTTGCTGCGTTTGGTTGCAACAGCAAAGTGTCTTTGACGCATATAAAGCCTAACAAGATGGTATGCGAGTTGAGCTGCAGCACGAGCAGAGACTCTCATATGACCAGTAACATCCCTTTTTTCAACATAACTTGGTGTTCCATCGACCAGGGGGATTGTAGAGAAGAGGATGCAAAAGGAACAGGATGCGATGGTAACGGATGTTGTCAGGTTGGACTACCTAACGACCCTCAACAAGTTATTGGCATCAGTATAGAGAACAATGTTGGGAACTCCACAAGTTGTAGAGTCGCCTTCTTAGCAGACGAATTCTACACTGTGTCGAATGGCACCAAACCACAAGAGTTATTTGCTAAGGGATATTCTACAGTTAGTCTAGGATGGGTAATCCAGACGAAGAATACCTCGTTCCTCAAGGCCTTGGATTGCAATATTGGAAGAGATTATGGCAATAGCACCACTTACTCGGTTGCACTTGAGGCAAAGTGTACCTGCGGAAAAAGCTTCATTGATGGGGTAAGTTATGTAAATTGTGGATGTAACAAAGGTTACAGCGGTAACCCATATATTCCAGACGGATGTAAAGGTCAGTAATATGTTCTTCCTTTTGCTCTCCTTTTTGGTGTGTGGAAGCAGTAACTGAATATGCTTAGATGTTATAATTATATGATCCTTCTCATATCCAGATACTGACGAATGCAAAACTATACCTGAAATATGTGGAAACGGAGGCACTTGTGTGAATACTCTTGGAGGCTATCATTGCGTGGGAGATAAAACTAAAGCCATAGTGATAGGTAAAATTAATCACTGAGTTTTCCTCCAAACTGAAGCTCAAATTGATTATCAACCTATATAATATTTGTTTGCGGTTTGTTTGTAGGGTTGGGCGCAGGTTTTGGGGTCTTAGTCTTAATTGGTGGAGTGTGGGGGTTGAGAAAGTTTCTAATAAAGACGAGGATGGCAAAGAGGAAGAAGAAGTTCTTCAAACGTAACGGAGGCTTCCTGTTGCAGCAAGAGTTGAGCACAAGAAAAGGCAATGTCGAAAAGACTAAAATCTTCAGCTCGAGAGAGCTAGAGAAAGCCACAGAAAACTTTAGCGAAAACAGAGTTCTTGGACATGGAGGCCAAGGTACTGTGTATAAAGGTATGCTGGTAGATGGTAGAACCGTTGCAGTCAAGAAATCCAAAGTCATAGATGAAGACAAACTACAAGAGTTCATCAACGAGGTCGTGATTCTCTCCCAGATCAACCATAGACACGTAGTGAAACTTTTGGGATGTTGCCTTGAGACAGAAGTTCCTATGCTGGTTTACGAGTTTATCCTCAACGGAAACCTTTTTCAGCAAATCCATGACGAAGAATCAGATGATTACACTATGATATGGGGAATGCGTCTACGAATTGCTGTGGAAGTCGCAGGAGCTCTCTCTTATCTTCATTCTTCAGCAAGTTCTCCAATATATCATAGAGATATCAAGTCAACAAACATATTACTAGACGAGAAGTACCGAGCCAAGGTGGCTGATTTCGGAACGTCAAGGTCAGTGACCATAGATCAAACTCACTGGACAACGGTTATTTCAGGTACGGTTGGGTATGTGGATCCAGAGTATTACCAGTCAAGCCAATTTACTGAAAAGAGTGACGTTTATAGCTTTGGAGTTGTCCTCACGGAACTTATTACTGGAGATAGGCCTGTCATAACGGTACAAAACACTCAAGAAATAAGAAGTTTGTCAGCTCATTTCAGGATTGCAATGAAAGAGAAGAGATTTTTTGATATCATGGATGCTCGGATAAGAGATGATTGCAAACCGGAACAAGTGATGGCAGTGGCAAAACTCGCCATGAAGTGTCTGAGCTCAAAAGGAAAGAACCGTCCGACTATGAGGGAAGTTTTTATCGAGTTGGAGAGGATATGTACTTCTCAGGTGCAGATTCAGAACGATGTAGAAGAAGAAGACGAGGAAGATGAGGAAGCTATGAAGATAATAAAGAGGAGCGATTCTTGGAGTATTGGCGTTAGTGCTCCAGCTTTGGCTTCGTCTTCTTCTTCAGACGTTGAACCATTGTTTCCACGTCCCACTCCCACATGGTGAAAAGATTTGATGATCTTGTTAAAACGTTTTTAACATGTTTTTAGGATAGTAATAAAAGTTGTTGATGATGTGTGTTGTAACATGTATTTTGTATACATTTTTCCGTACTTATGCATGTATTTTTCTGTTCACATTTGTTTCTGTAATAAAATGTGGTGACAAAAAAAAAAAAATTACTGCGAGTCAGAGCAATACACGTGGAAGACCATTAACGTTATGTCTTCTTAGGAGGACATCCCATCAATGGCGGATAAGAGTTTCATGTGTCACTGTGCTTTTGTAAGAACTCACCTGGACAATAATTCCTACTGTCGATGACGATGATCGTGCAAGAGCAAAGAAGCGATAAGGCTCTTGTGGTAGCACGAATCAGTTTGTAATAGTCAGGGTTTCATCAATCTCTGAGCTCTTCTTGGTTCCTTAATTCTCCAAGAAGAAGTAACGTTCATATGGATTTTGGGATTCACAACGGATGGAGAACTTCCCTAACTTCAGAAGGCATAAGAAATTTACTGGATTTACACAGATCCTACCCTAACACAATTCCCAGGTCTTTATACATTTCTCAATCTGTATTCTTCTTATTTCTCTTCTGGTTTAGTGTTTTGATTGGTCAAGAGGCCTTTTTTCAGGAAGAGAATCCATGTGGGTGGTGGTAACGTTCATAGTGGCAGAAGAATGATGGTAATTTCTAGTTCAAAGAAAGCGAACCTCACTGCTTCGAGTAAGCAGAGAATTAAGCTACAGATCAACGAAGAAAAGGAGCTCACTTTCAGTGAGTTCCTGAGACACCCATCTGGCATGGAGGCTGTAATCAACGCTAAAGCTTTGCAGAGTTATCAATTAGTTGATGATGATGATAATACTTACAGGTTCTCTCTTTAACCCTCTAGTTTCAATCTTTATAGGACACTGGAAGTTTATTTGGCATAGACGTCTTTGCATATGTTTTAGGATTTGCATTATTGTTATGTGTAGCCTCTTAGTTGGCTCTGTGGCTGCTGAGAATTTCGATGTCTCTCAACTTTTAGATAGGACATGTTGTATCTGTAAGCAAAAGTATCTAAAGAGTGTTATCTTTAAACATAGACTTTTTAGTTGATATCTAATCAACCCCTTGTTTTTGGTGGATAATATATATAATCTGTTTGTTAGCAGAAATGATATGGAAATATGCTCTTTATCTGGAAAGGGAGATAGTAAAACTTTGTCTTACAGTGCAGATGTACATTGCCAAAAGTTCAGTTAATGAGCTTTGAAGTTTCTCCTGTACTGATTTTGAGGGTCTCTCCCACACAGGAAGATTGTACAGTCGAGCTACTTTCCTGCAAGGTTAGATAAACAAGCCCCATGTTTCTAATTTACCGCATATATCTGTTGTTATCTCTTTCTTTGCCGACGGATGTCTTGATCTGCTATCTTGCAGTTGGAGGGGTCAGAGTTATTGGAGAACCAAAGTGAAAGGTTTTCAGGTAACTTTCCGCTTCTAAATAAAGCATTTGCAAGCAGCACTACAAATCTGAGGTTTCGAATGTTGATACTTGATAATAATGTCTTTCCATTTCTGGTTTGCAGCGATTATGACAAATTGCATGACTTGGAGCATGGAAAATCCAGAGCCATTTTTGGAGGTTGATGTTAGATTGAAAGTCACTCTAGAGGTTGTGTCTCGCTGTTCACTTTTTTCGTTTTTTTATAATTTCATTCCTCTGCAGTCCTCTGTTATCTATGTAGCCTTAAGACTGTCATATGATATACTACACTGCACACTGGCTTATGTCTCCCATGCTTTAGACACAAATCTGTATCGATCTGTATCAACAATTGTACTCGAAACTAGGCCTGCTTATATGACCAATCTTTAGTTCTGCTTTTCATAGAAACCTCCTTTATTCATGGCAGATCTCAACACGACCATTCACTATGCTTCCAGTATCAGCTGTTGAGGCTCCTGGGAATCTGTAAGTATACATTATTGTTCACTCAACCTCCCTACTTCTTGGCTCGAAGTTTGAAGCAATGTTAATATTTTGATATGATGATGACAGAGTGATGCAGACACTGGTAGATACACTAGTACCTCTTATGCTTCAGCAATTACTCAAAGATTACGACGAATGGATTCAAAAGCAACAACAAAACTCCTTATAAGCACACTGTAAACACAGCTTCTAGAATCGTTTACAAATGTTTCGTTAAACGGAATTCGATGTTTTGCATTGTCCGTTTGAGATGATGACATACGTGTTAGACAGCTCTGTATTAGAAGTGCAAATTTTAAGCTATTACTGCTGAAGTACAAACATTTGTAAGGTCAAAAGAGATTTGATTCACTTGTAAATTTTGGTCTTTCGTCTGACATAAAATACAGCACAATGAGATTACATCACTTCAGAGACACTCCAAGACTCTTCTCAGTATCTTCTGATCCTAAAGACCAACCCAGTAGGAACGGCCATTGGTGTTGTGCATCGGAGATGGGGTAGGTAAAGACACCGACCACTCATACCAAACCTGAACCCGAACAACAGAGGATCAATAATGGTTTTCAAGACTAAGAGATACGCAATACGAAAATAAATGTGGTTTTTTTTTTACCTTCGACGAACCACAACACCTCCAAAAGTGTACTTCTAATGGGGAATCTGGGTGAATCTCTACAGGCTTCCTCAATGGGAAAAAGATTGGGAACCTGCCAAAGGGAACACGATATTATATCGGTTTTCTTCTCGTTCTTTATAAGCAAGAGGCACGATATGAGAGGGAGATTCAACTGTTTAATTATATATTCAAACATTAAGCCATTACCAGCTGAACATGTTCGGTGTTGCTGTTGTAGGCTCGATCCCAAGATGGACATCTTTATATAGGACAGAATCAAAATAGCCAGCGAATCCTGTTTTTGTTGAGTTATGTATCATCACAGCACATTAGTTTCAGGCTTATAAAAGTGAAGGTAACTGTTTCCCATTGTAACTGGCAATAGACTAGAAAAACTAATACCATGCACCAAGGCTGACCCAGCGTCGCTTGGTAGATCGAAACGAAGCTTTTTGTAGCGTTGGTTGTTGGCTTTTGTTGAGAAGTTTGGATGAGTAAATGTGAAAACCTAATTAAGACCACAACAGAATCCCCTGAGAACGACTAGACTCGCATAAATGTATTTCAAGAGAACGCTTTAAGCTATTGAGGAATCCTGAAGAGAGACTCACAGATTGGGAAGGAGCAAGCTTCGCTACACTGTGTAGTTTGACGACATAAGCAGTTTCAAAGTGCGCAAGATCTTTATGAGCCTTAACCTGCCAATTAGCGTAAAAGACTAAGCTGAACAGAAAATTCTTGTGAGAAAGTGTACACAGCAAAAACCAGAAGGACCTACGTCATTGTAAAGCTTCGAAGCTGTGACAGGTTGTATGAAACTTGTATACCTAAAAAAGGTAAAAAATGGTGATACTCGAGTTAGAGAAACAGAAGAAGAGACGTTCTTCAAGCTTCAAAACTGGACGTACTAGCTATTAGAGCATAGTTCTAATAGAAAATTAAACTTAGCGAGGAGTAAACTTACGAGGATGGTATTGAAATTCCATCTGGCTTCAGAAACCTTTGAGCTCCATCGAGACACTCAGGTGATAGTTCATTGTCTCCAAAAGAACCCAGCAGTTCGCTAACCTGAAGATCAGAGGAAAACGAGAATTAGGTTAACTGTATAATATGGGTATGAGTAATAGCTACCAAAATCTGTACATACTGACCAATATATCAGCTTTCTCAGTAGCACTCCAGAAACGCATGTCGCATGATATTATCGTAACAATGCCTTCCCACCCTTCCATCTTAACCAAATTCTGTCAGAAAGGATAACAATACTCTATGAGTTAACTGAAAACTGCTCTGCATATCCGACAGAAACAACACAAAACTTAGCAATGTTTCAATTGACTCGGCTGCTGACAACTCACATGGAGCGTTACAACTGCGTTAGGATTCTTCTCGATGGCATAAACTTTCAACTTGCGATTAGTTTCTTCTGCTGCCTGGGACAAGAAATCAATGAACATAATAGATTAAGAAAAAAATGAATTTCAAAGTCTCACTGTAATCAGCATGGAATTGCATCAGAAGTACCAGCAACGATGCCCTCACAAGGGGTCCTCTTCCTGCTCCCACGACCATCAATACCTACAAACTATAACTTTAGTACTACTGTAGTATTTTATAAGTTTACCAAGAACAAAAACTTATATAAATGAGAATGCCACAAGTAGCTTATGAAGCAAAACATTGACAGGTGACATACAGTAGTTAACTCGGACGCTTTTTCATCAGGAACCCTGTCCACCAAGGCTTTAGCAACTGCCCTTTGATACTAGCACCAAAAAGATGGACAAAAGTTAGGCATCCCATAAAAACCAACCACGCAAGATAGTGTTATGATATTAGATTGTATAAGAAAATCATCCAGCGGTATCCTTCTTTCTGCTAACCGAAGCAGAAAGAGAAGAAGGATAGTCCAGAAAACAATGGTGTTAAAATATAAGATGTGAACGAAATAAAACTAGCATACGCAACATACTTGTATGTATTTAATAGAGTCTCTCTCAAACGTCTCATAGGTTTGGGCTTCGAGATTATCCATCAGAGGCTGTATTTAAAAAACAGTAGAAGCTCTTACAGTAAGAATAGAGCATTTTCATGACTTCATATTCAGTATTACTTATGAAGAGAGACTAACCTGCAGGGGTGCCTGCAAAAAATCCCTGTAGCCAAGCTGTAAAAGGAATAAGGTAACTGTTAGAATTGAGTTTGGTTCTGCCTGCATCTCTGGTGATTAAAAAATAGAGAGAACTGAGACAAAGGATCCAACAAACAACCTCTATGCGTTCCTGTTCAGGAAGTGGTTCCATTTTCTGGAACAGATAAGCAACATAGTCCAAATACGACCGCAGGGGATGCCTCTGCGTACCTGAGAACCAAAACATTTGGGAACTTATCAAAAGACAACGTTACGAATAACAGCTAACTGTTAGCGGAGAGAAGAAAATACAGAAAAATTACCCTCAGCGTTAGAATCAGAAGCCTTTGGAAGATTATGAACGGGCTTTCCAGAGACTACAACCTGCAATTGCAAGACTATGATAGCGAATACTAGGACGAAAGAAATAGATATATCTCTTTTATCACAGAATGACAGATAATCAGAACCGAAAAAAACTCAGTACATAAAGAGCCAGTCTTCTTGGCACTTAAAGTGTTCTACATACCAAAGACTATGATATTTATTACCTGGACTGCATGATCAAAAAATCCTGATATTAGCTTTTGGTGGCGTTTTGACAAGCAAGGATAACCCCGAGCATTTGTTAAGAACGACTGCAGACCCAAATTAAAAGCATTTTGTGATTCACAAGACTTCAAAATCGAGATATAACGATGTGGTAAGAAAATGAGGCACTTACATCAGTGCTTAATATTGCTGCCCTGACAGACTCTCCCATCCATCGTCCAAGTGAAGTTTCAGAGGGTAATGTACTCCTATACAAAAGACATGGTGATATGTTTACGGAGTGAAAAAAACTTTTGAGTCCACGTTAACAAAAACCAATCAAGAGTTCAACTCACATAACATCAAGAGCAACAGACAGCTTACTGTCGTGTTCACAGAGAAGACGAAACGAATTCCACAGTTCCCAGGAATCAGTCTGCACAGAAGCGAGTATATATTAAAGCCATCATGACATAACAAAAAAGAAAATGAAAGTCTACAAAAAAAAATGAACTGCTAAGAACATTCATTTGTATTTATTGGTTTGAGAGGCCTATAAACACAAGCAGCATGAAAGAAGGCACAAAAAGTAAGAACAGTCTAAAGTTTGCATCAACTTTGGTCCAATGTCTTACCAGACCCTCTGAGGTGGCATCCGTTGAATCCCCATCAGACTTCACAAGAGGAACCCTTAGCCATAACTTCATTGTAGAATGACAATTAAACAACACGAAAGAACGAAGAAGGAATAAATGTTAGAGGTTCATTGAAGATGCTTGTAAAATTGACAGAAAGCAAGAAACTTGGAAACCACCTGCAAGTTAGTAAGCCCTTGTAAGATCTGGTTCACACATCTGGCATAATTGGCACACGAGGTTCCTTTAGGAGTAGGGAGAAGGCATGCCTGCAACAAATAACAAAGATTAGCAAAGACGCAATTCATCCTCAACCATCATCAATCAAAAGCAGGAAAGGAATCGCAGAGAGCGGCAAGAAGAACATAGGGCATAACTTGAAATACATGGATTCAGAAGCACCTGTAAAGAGAGATGTGTAGCCCAGGCTACTTCTTGCTTCAATGTTGTTTCTGAGTCCATTCGCAAGACCTCATCTTCAGAATCCAAGTCAATCCAAGAACTAATTTTTCCTGGAGAAGGAAAATCACCACCAGCTTAACATCCTTATTTCATAACCAACACAAAAGAACAAAGCGAGAAGCAAAAGAGAAACATACCAACGACATGGCTGCTCCACTGAGAAGGTGCCAAGACTAAGTCAGAGCCAGAGACTGGAAGAACGTTAGTATCTGAACCGTTTCCTTCAACCAAACTCGGTCTATAAGATGGGTTCATCTGCGTAAATGCATTTCGCAAACTCCATTAGAGACAGAAAACACTGAATCGCCATCTCCAAAGAAATATCAGAAAAGGTAGAGTGAATCTATAGGAAGAAAGAGTAAGAAATAAACGAACCAGAGGAGCAAGGACATAGTCAAATCCGCCGGTGGAGATGTGGAAGGAGAGAAGAGAAGGAACATCGTCGGAGAAATCAGTCTCAACGCCGCAGTACCTAGACTCACTCCTCTCCCATCCTCCTCTCTCTCCGAGCGGCATCTCTTCACTCTTCTCTCTTCACTCTTCTCTCTATCGAGCAAACAAGGAGTGACGGAATCGCAAATGAAAAATGAATATTTCCTCCTGCCGACGACAAAGAAGAAAGGGTTTTTGGAGGGTTTTTAGTTTAACAGATGTGCAGTTTACATCGGGCTTTCTATTGGGCTTTTGATATGCTTTTTGTTGGCCCATTTAAGCCATTTATACTACTGTTTCTAGATAGATTCTATACCGCTAATTCTTAACATGTTTGGTTGTGATTGACGTTTTTGAGACGTATATGAAGATGGCATAGTAACACCGAGGGATTTTGACCAAACCAATAAGTTTAAATTGTTTTTTTAAGCAAAAACAGATAATACCAAATCGAAGGTGAATTAATCAAGAATCTGAGTAGATAAGATATATACAACTATAGAATCACAGTGCATTAAGTTTTTCCGAAGCATCTTTAGCATCAAATATTAGAAAGAAAAAAAAAACCAATAGAAGAAAAACCATAAGAAACGAATTGCCATTTTTCCTAATCAAACAAGCAGTAGCATAGCTTAAAACCCCTTATTACACCCAATACCAATTACCAATAAGCAGATGCAGATCATTCCCTCAAGCATCAATCTTGAGATTCACATCCCTGGAGGAAGAGTTCCCATTGACGTTTCCGTTTTCAGCTTCATCAAAATGGTCTTCGCGGGCGTTATCAGCGAGCATGAGAGCGACCAACCAGAAAAGGCACGAGTCCAGTGAGACAAAGGCACCTCCACCAAGCAGACCGGTCTTAGCCGTGGGGCAACTGGTCTCTAAGTTATGATGAACATTACGGGTCAAGTGTAGTTGCTCTGTAATGGTTGGCCATAGCAACAGAGACAACCCCAGTCCAGATGTTATCCTACAAGAACAAATCATATGCCATCAACAACTCTGTCACCATTGGCTGTTGGTGAAACTGAGAAAGAGATTAGGAACGAGAGAAAATGGTGCTTACAAGGCAATGTTGAAGAAGACAGAGAAGCTGGTGCTTTTGAACAAGACAGAGTTGGGAACAGACCTTCCCTTGTAAGAGATGAACAAGGATTTGTAGCCAGCTACGGTGCAGGCAAGGAGAAAAGCAGCAGAAAGGTATCCTAAGGTAACAGTTGGATCAGATGGATATTTGCAGATGATAACTCCTTTTCCGTTAATTGGAGTCCCAGACGCAGGCTAAGATACAAACAAACCAAAGAACATAAACAAACAGGGAATCACTGTTTGATACATAGTAATCAAAAGAATTGCTGGAGAAGCATTAAAACTAAGATCAAATCATTATGATATAGTTATGGAGCTGTGTAAATGACTGTTAAATGCTACTCCAAGTGCTTGTCATGGTTCCCATTCAGAAACATGAACAGAAAAAAAAAAAAAAAAA
>KE155118.1:465248-529180 GCA_000411075.1 Sisymbrium irio
AAAATCGGAATTCTCATGAAGACTAGTAGACGATAATAATCAAAAAGGAGACGAAGAACAGTTACCTTCTTGTTCTCGGCGATCACTCCGAGAACAAACGACAACACCCCAAACAAAGAGACGATCAACGACATCTGTTTCATAGTAACCGCCATTTTCTTCTCCGTCTACCCTTGATTATATCGGATCACAGAGATTTCAAAATTCAATTTCCCCCAAAACCGAAATCGACCTCAGCGAAGAACAGCCGTTAAGGAAAAGTAGAGAGGAGAGAAGTACTCACCTGCAGATCGAATCGGAGGATGTGGTTGGTTAGGTTTGGTTTTGATGATAATAACTTTGTCAAGTTGCACTGAGAATTCGGATGAGCCCTAAAAAGAAAAGTCTCCGCGTTCACGAGTTGGGTTCAAGATTCTGTTGACCTTTATATTTGTTACTATTTCTTTATTATTTTATTAAGCCAGATAACGAATAAAGATTCGATATTTATCTTCTTCTTTTTCTCAACGTCATCATAATAGATACTCTAATTATCTGCATCTATTTCATCCCTCATATTGTTTTGTTGGTATTGGGCTTGGGCTTCATTCCAATCATCCCTAAAAGGCAGAGAAACCCATTTGTATAAGTAAATCAGATCGTCAACGTTCGGCCCAATATCAGGCCCATGGATCAATCATGAAGAAAGTTGTTAATGAGTTTGCAGACGAAATTCGATGATAAGATCAATCAGTCATTCCGTTTAGTCGTTTACGTATGATTTTGTTCGTCCCAACAGAACAAACAATCGTCCCGTTTTTAAGCATTTGCAGAAACTCATGGAGCTCGTGAATAAATTACACATCTACAATAAACACTTCGGTACGCAATCATTTTGAGTTAATTAATTTGATTTTGCTCTTAATCATTTTAATAGTAAACCATATATACGTTTAAAATTTGTTATAACAGTGTTTCTCTATCATCCTTTATTTCATTCATCATACGTCAATTCTCATAATTAGCATTCAGACCCACCCAACCGTTGTTGTTTTCAGATATATAAATTATGTATCTTGAACTTTCTTAAAACAAGAACATGGATTGACGTCTAGACGTTGTTTGTTGACGCCCAAAAAGACCAACAAGTGTTTTTTAGTATATAAGGAAAAAAACATTTTTATATACATATTATATCAAGAAAAGAAAAGGGAATCAGGATCGCTGTATGCGTTATCCGGTCGGTGAACGATCGTGAATCACACACAAAAGTAACAATTTATCGACCAAAAATTTGCCACCACACCATTGGATGCTTTCTCTCTGTCTCTCTTTCTTCTACTCCTCGAGCTTTACTTGTCCTTATCACTTCCCTTTTCATCATCTGAATGATTTCATTCTTAATGATGCTTTTTCTAAGTTTAGTCCAGCACAATTAAATCAAATCGAACCAACCGGTCACTTTCTCTTTTCACTCTTAGTATCTTACGAAACACATCGGGTATTTATTTTTAAGATAGCCTTTTGTTGTCTCTCGGAAAGGATGACAGCTCTTTTTTACTTTCTTTTGAAGTAGTAAAGTTTATAACCTACGATTGAGTGGATAAAATGATTTGTTTGACTTCTTTTGGTTTTTGGCTAGTTAAATGAATCAAGTATCGTCTCTTTCGGAAGTTTCCAAAGAAGTCGAACCGGCTTTTCACACCATTTTCTCTCGCCAAACGACGTTTCATGTTTTCTGTCATTCGGTTCTTCTACGTCAGACGATCTGATCACGGGAACACACATATTATACTTAACCTTTCTTGCACAACTATTGTGTTGTATTCACTTATTTTGATTAAATACGTAAGATTCAGTTGTTGAAACTTTATTCAATGAGCTTGAGTAGGGTTTTGGTATCTCACACGTGTAAGAATTAAGAGCATTACTTGATCCGATAAATCAGAGATTTGGTGTTTGATATTTGTTGATTTGTTGTTGAGAATAAAGTCAATGAATATATGTATGTCCACTACTGAGAACAGTTTGGAGTAAAGACAATATTGCAAAGTTCTTCAATTTTAAAACGTCGAAAAGTGTTCATTGCCTTCTTGAGTTGTCGTGCTGGATTTATTTTCTAAAAAGATGGATGTCCAAGTCGTTTTATATTTGTTATTTTGTTGTTCAATGCGTTAATCTTTAACAACTCAAAAAGAAAACTACTACAAAGAAAACTACTATAGTTTGTAAAAACATGATTATCGATAGATGTTTAAGAGTTTCTAAATCCTTAGGACATCTTTAACGCAGCGATGCTGCTATGTTGCTTTCTCATCTTAATTTTTTTTTAACCAATCGTGGGATGCCACGTATGCATGGATCCCACGATTTCAAGTAAGCTACGTTGCTTATATGAGTAAAGAAGCGTCCGTTGTTTCTATTAATTGATGGGCCCCACTGATTTTTTCCTCTAAACAACACGGTTGGAAACCGCGATATTAATGGTCCTAGATCCCATAAAAACCTGAAAAATCAACTCTAAAAATCCTAAAATCAGAACCGATTTTAGTAGTTTTTTGCACTATTCGTGGGTCCCACTGACGACACGTGATTGGTGTTTTATTTTCTTTTTCAACTAAAAATAAAAGAAGAAATATTCATTTTTAAGAGTTTTTATTAGGCTCAGAAATAATTATGGCCTAAATTGCAACTTAAGATACGAATTAAGAGGAAAAAACCATAAAAACAAGATCATCAAATTTCATGAGCTTTTCTAATACATATCCCGTTTATGTTTTTAATTACATTACATATCATGTCAATTTAGGGAAATCCTAACATAATTCCTAGTATAATATATAATTTCTGGTTGGTATGAAATTTAAAATCGTTTACTTTTAGCTTGGATTGAGTTTGCATATGTTGTTGAAGCTATAATTTCATATTAACTTTTATGAATTCTCCAAATCAATTAAAAGCGACTGAAATTCTCATCCCCTGCTTCAGATTTAATTTCACCTCCTCTGTGAAATTTGTAACATTTCATGTTTTGCAATATTTCATTTCTCAAAATTCGAAGAAAACGTTTGCAATTTAGCTCTGATAGTTATAGATGGGCCTCAATGGGCTCAATGATAATATAAGAGGAAAAACGAGAGCCGCTTGAATAAGGAGAATAAATGTTTCTTCACCAACCGTACCTGCCGACCTCTTTCATTCTCTGTTTCACGAATTCTTTTGACAAAAAACAAAAGATTTTTATTTAATTTTCATATATCATTCCAACTTTAATACCAAGAGCATCACGTAACACTGCTCCTCAATCTTTTAAAGATTCCTTTTTCTTCCTTTTTTCCCCTTACACCTCTGCTTGACCTCATCCACATGCCCCTGCCTCACATCAAACAATCTTACTTAGCAGTAACACAGGCAAAAATACAAACAATAGTCATAGAAACTGTACTATTCAAATATATAGTACTTAATACTTTTGCAGTCTATCAAATTTGTGTACTATAAAAAATTAAACATATTCTTTTATAATTAATAGCCGTTATCAAAATTTAATTGATCATAATAGCCGTATGATTGATGTACATTAGAGTGGTATTGTGGATATTTTAGCAGCAGCTACGAAGTAGATCAACGCATAGTGGAAACTAAAACATACTACTTGTTTCTCTTTTAGTTTCTTTAAATTTTTCTAAAAAATTTACATAAAAAATTACTAATTTAAGATTGTGGTACCAATCAACAACACACCTTTCAGACATTGGGACAGACAATAAAAAAGCCATTTTAGTTGATGTTCGATTTCTGGAAAAAAAAAGAGAGAAAAAAAAAAACATTCTCAAGTCTCGTGTACTTCACCGTTTTCATTTTTAATTCTTGAAACTTCTTGCTTCTTCGTCTCTAAATCTACCCTAGAGAATATAAAGAAAGAAAGCAATAATAAATAGTAGCATATCTATACTTTTCGATACTCAGGTGATAGAAATAGGCAAAACTCAGCTCTGTGCTTCTTCAAACCGAAGTTTCCAGCCTCACTGATTCTTACATCTGAGCTCTCTCTCTTTTTGTTTTAAAAAGTTCAGATTTTTTTGTTTGTTTTGTTTGTTCTTGGGTTTTGGGGTTTAGGGTGTTTACGACTTTTTCTTTCGTTTCCGATGTTGTCCAAAAGTGTTTTTGCTGTCTTTTTCGCAATCATTTTGCTGTACGGAAACTTGTTAATCGAAGTTGAAGGGATTGGTGTGAACTGGGGCTCACAGGCAAGTCATCCGCTGCCTCCAGCGACGGTGGTGAGGCTTCTCAAAGAAAACGGAATCCAAAAGGTGAAACTTTTCGAGGCTGACTCGGATATTCTCAGAGCTTTAAGTCGGTCGGGGATTCAGGTTATGGTCGGAATCCCTAATGACTTACTTGCTCCTATAGCTGGAAGCGTTGCAGTCGCAGAGAGATGGGTTTCTCAGAATGTCTCTGCTCATGTCTCCTCCAATGGCGTTGATATCAGGTTTGTGCTTATTTCTCTTTGGAAGATGATTGTAGAACATAAAGCCTTTAGCTTTTAATTACAGTTTGATGAGAAAAAGGAATAGAAACTTTAAACATAACCTTGGTCCTAGGCAAAATAGGTTGAAAGTAACAAACTGTGTTGATTTGTGGTTAAACGCTGCAGGTACGTGGCAGTTGGGAATGAGCCTTTCCTAAAGGCGTTCAACGGAACATTTGAGAGCATAACTCTTCCTGCTCTTCAGAACATACAATCAGCTCTCATCAAAGCCGGTTTAGCCACTCAGGTGAAAGTCACTGTGCCGCTTAACGCGGATGTGTACGAAAGCGCGTCTAATCTGCCTTCGGATGGAGATTTCAGGGCTGAAATCCGCGATCTTATGATTAGTATCGTCAAATTTCTGAGTGACAACCAAGCTCCATTCACTATCAACATTTACCCTTTCATCAGTCTCTACAACGACCCGCATTTCCCTGTGGAGTTTGCTTTCTTTGATGGAACAGGCACTCCTATAAATGACAATGGGAGAATCTATGACAATGTTCTTGATGCAAACTACGATACACTCGCGTGGTCGTTGCAGAAGAACGGGTTTGGTAACTTGTCTATCATTGTTGGGGAAGTTGGGTGGCCAACGGATGGAGATAAGAACGCAAACATGCAGTACGCGAGGCGGTACAATCAAGGCTTTATGAACCGTCAAAAGGCTGGTAAAGGAACACCTATGAGACCAGGTCCAATGGATGCTTACTTGTTCAGTCTTATCGATGAAGATGCCAAAAGCATTCAGCCCGGAAACTTTGAAAGACATTGGGGGATTTTTTACATTGATGGACAGCCTAAGTATCAGCTTAGTCTTGGAAACAATAACGGGCTGATCCCAGCAAAAGGTGTGGATCATATGGCAAAGAAATGGTGTATTCTTGCGCCATCAGCTAATCTTCAGGATCCTCAACTGGGACCAAGTGTGAGCTACGCTTGTGATCATGCTGATTGCACCAGTCTTGGGTATGGCTCCTCTTGTGGTAATCTGAATCTAGCACAGAATGTTTCGTATGCGTTCAATAGCTATTATCAGGTAAGTGATCAGCTGGACAGTGCGTGTAAGTTCCCGGGTCTATCTGTGGTCACTACAAGGGATCCTTCTGTTGGGAGTTGCAAATTTAAGATAATGATCAAGTCAGATTCTTCAGGTAGTGAAGCAAGTGCCAGGATGCCTTTAACAAGATCAGTGGCAGTGTTGCTACTCTTGTCGATGTGTCTGTATATTGTTCTGTGAATACTGAAGAAAGTTTGATGGTTTTGATTATTTCTTTTTCTGTTTTTTTTTTGTTTGGGATAACTTTGGTGTTTATTAAGAAACTAAAAAAGAAACATTGAGATTTATGTATTGCTTACCTGTTTGATCTCTTATTTCTTGAGAGCTGTTTGGTGCTCACTATCCCTGCTTTGCTTCTCTTGTGTGTACTAATCAAAGCTCATAATGGAGAAGGTTTGCGGCAAACGGGAAGCCCACGAGGTTTCAGAGCTATGAATCTGGCCACCATTGAATTATCTGTAATGACTGAACCAAATTTCCCACCATTTCTGTTTATACAATGTAATGTTAAGGAAGTTCAACTGTATTATAACTATAATACGAGTTTCTCGGTTAGAGTCAGTGAGAAAAATAAAGGAGAAACTTGGTGCGGAGTTCCTCTGTCGACCATTGAATAATCTTGGGTAAAGACATTGCAGAATCCTCTGTAAGTGGAAATGTGTTAACAGCCTTCTTCGGTTCTTTTAGTGACCAATGTACAGTCTGCTACACAAGAAAGAAGAAGAGAAATGCAAATAATGGAAATGTGAACTGATGTACAGTGCTTTCGATGTACTACAAGACTTATAACTTATAAGAATGAAGGAAACATTAAAAGTTACCCATTCCGAGTGGTCCCAAATCTTTTAAAAGACGAAGTTGATGCTTTTGAAGATATGCTCTTGATCTCATATCTGCCTACAAGTAGTATATGGTATAGTTTCCACTTTCCACAGTAATCTAAAGGCTAACTAGTTCGGTTTTTTTTTTGGCATATCAAAGTACAGCAATTTACCTGTCTAATAGGTTCTGGAACACGGTACTTGCAGGTCATCTTGACAACCTCAACCGCTGAGTCAAGTGATATGCGATGGCCAACTGAAACGTATATGGGCTTAAGCGAACTCAGAGTTGGCCTAAATCCCTGTTGAAAAGAGTTTGTGAAACTTGACCATGAATTCACTTTCTCATAAAAGATTATGAAAACCACAGATAGGGAAAAACTTCGTTGGTAAGTCTTAATCGACAACTGTTCAAGCAAAGTCACTTACTACTCCCCACGTGAATCCAGAGTTCCCTACCAAAGTGATAACCTGGTCATCATGGTTTTCTTTGAGCTGATAGGATCGCCTAACCTCAGATTGATTCAGACCATCAACATGATGCAGCTGACATTTGAAAAACCATACATTCCACATGAATGATCAAATGTTTTAAAAGCAGAAACGGTTTCAAAGAGAGATTCGGAGAAGATCGTACATTCTTTCCAACCCCAATGGTCGGAAGGTCAGCAAGAACACCTAAATGACACGCCAAGCCAAAGCCTATAACAAAAAAGTAGATTAAACACCATAATTGATAGAGATTGAGATGCAACAGAAAAATAGCTAAGTTTAAACGAAGAAAGTTTGAGTTTTTTCATACCTCGTGGATGAAGTATTCCATTTCCATCCACCATCAGTACCTTTTGTATTTAGCAAAAAGCAAAGCAAGAGACTTTTAGCAAAATAAAGCAGAAGCATGGTTTAAAAGTAGCCAAATTGCAGAAGAAAAAGACAAAACCTGAGGATAGGAAGGATGCTGATCATCCCTCATCTTTTGTAGAATCTGTAAGAGAACAGGTGCCTGTAACACACAATTTTGAGATTCTGAAAGACTTAGTGAGAGCAAATGAAAACAGCAGAGAATTCGATCGAGGACCTCACGAAAGGCAAGAAATCCAGGGACATAGGGAACATGGAGGCGGAGGAGCGAGAACTCGCAATGGACTACACGCAGAGAAGGTAGCTCGAGAACGACGAGACAAGCGCATGCCACGGAGGAATCTTCCTTGAAAAAGCTCATGTCAACACCTCCAACGTATTTGAGCATCTCCGACCCCTGAGATAGTTCCATTGACGAAGGTAACTTCCATGTGAAGTCATCGCACGCGATCAGTTTCTTCTTCAGCCTATCCTGCTCTCTGAAATAATATCAAAACAATTCCTTAAATCGACTTGATTGACATGAATCAAAGTAAAACCTATCGAAACACCTACTCTGTCCAATTATCGAGCTGATTTCCCGACGAAGACTCGCCTGAAGCTCCTTCTCCATCCATTTCCGGAAACGTACAGTCGCCGAACGGAGACTAGTCGTCAGAGTTTCTTAAAACGACGTCGTAATAACAACAGTAAAAGTATGGGCTTATATAAGGCCCATTTTCGTCAAATATGGGTTAGGGTTTGTTAAGTGAAAAAGCCGGGTCGGGTTATAGTGTTTAGTATTACAGTCGGTTTTTGCTTTGTAGTCTCCATCGACCACCACCACCACCTCCTTCCTCTGCTGCGTTCCTTGTTACTCGACAACTAAAGTTTATTTTGTTTTTTTCCCTATAATCATCTTTTCTCTCCCCTCAGCTTCTAATTTCCGCGATCCCAACGTATCGATTGATCGCCGTATCTAAGTTTTCGTTGTTGTAAAGAGAGAGGTATAAATATGGACGGGCAAGGGCATGAAGCCGAGGTCCATAATCCGACGGTTGAAGATGAACAATTGGCTGTTGCGGCGGAGTCGACTGCAGCAGTGGCGGAGACTGATAGTTTAACCGGCGAAGCTAACGCTGAAGGAGAAGGACAACCGGAAGAAGAAAAAAAAGAGCGGAGCTTGGAAGACGAGCTTATAGAGAAGGCGCAGAAGCTCATGGAAAACATCACTACTGGTGCTAATAACCCTAATCCTACTATACTCCACGCTCTTAGCCATCTCCTCGAGTCTCAGGAGTCTCTGTATGTCCATTTAACATTTCTTGTTCGTTTTGTTTATTCTTAGCTGCCTTTTATAGTTTGACGCTTACTTGTGTATACGCAGGTTTGTAAAGGAGAATGGGTATTACTCCAATGGTCGTGGGAGTCATAGCACTGGCAAGCTGTGTAAACTCATTCGAGTATGTCTTTTATATGGATTGTCATTGCTTTTTTTTCTTCTTCTTTGGTAGTTGGTTCTTTCGTCTTATTTGGTTTCTTGATTTTTTACAGGATAATGATGAGTTCTTTGAATTGATTTCCTCAACTTTTCTATCTGAGAATGCTTACTCAACTGCTGTAAAGGCCGCCTCCGCAAGGTTGCTGATGAACTGCTCGCTTAATTGGACGGTAAGAGTTTACGTACGACTTTCTTTTGCTCATTTCCTTTACGTTCAGCTCGTTTGTTGGCTCATGACGCAATTCTCTCTTTTTTTTTTCTTTTTCTTCAGTTTCCTCATGTTTTCGACGATGCTGTTACGGACAACTTTAAAAATTGGGTCTTGGAAGAGGCAGTCAAGTTTCCTGGTGAACACTCTAGCAGCAAAGAGGCCTCAGATTCTGAAATGTTAAAGACTTATTCTACAGGACTTCTCGCTCTCTCTCTGACGAGGTACTGATTAAACATCCTTAACATGTTGTCTCTTTTCGAGTTTTTGCAATATCTTTGGCGCCCACAGCTGATATGAAATTTTTTTCTTTTTTTTCATCTGACCCATACAAGTCGTGGTCAATTAGTTGAAGACGTCTTGACATCAGGACTTTCTGCTAAGCTTATGCATTATCTTCGAGTACGTGTTATTGGAGAGCCAAGCACAAGCCGTAGAGATGCCCTTCATTCAACTGAGACTAAGCATGCGTCCTTAAAAGCAAAAGAAGAAGGTCGAAGCAGGGTGCGGAAGGTTGTGGATACAGTTGAAGGTGACCATGTTCTTGAGGCAGACTCCGGCAGAGAGTTGGGACAATTTGATGTTCGGTCTGAAGGAGAATTCGAAATCGATGGTAGGGAAAGATGTAATGTTTCAGCTGCTATTGATTGTAAAATGAAACCTGGAGATGACAATGCTGGAAGAGATGACCCCTCAAGACACAAACTCAACCGATCAAAATCCAGGGCAAGGGGAAGGGTTAACGAAGGTGCAACTGATACAGAAGTTCTCTTGACATCTCCTAGATCAGGTCGTCTGGGTGTCAGAGATAGGGATCTACCAAAAATTTCAGATGTCAGAAATGCAGAAGATTCGACCATATGTCTCGGCAAAATGAACTCTGGTATTATGGAGATTGATAGAGAGGAGAATGATGAGTGCTTTCAAGGTTGCGTGATAGGAACCAAAAACATTACTGATCTAGTAAAGAGAGCAATTGGAGCTGCTGAAACCGAAGCTAGAGCTGCCCATGCTCCTGATGACGCAGCTAAAGCAGCTGGCGATGCTGCAGCAGAGCTTGTTAAAACTGCTGCTTTGGAGGCATGTTTTTATTTTGATTAGCTGTTAGTGAATTCATTTCTTAATGAGCCTCTGGGTACAGATGACCTGATTCGTATACTGATTATCTTTCTTATAATTATGCAGGAATTCAAGTCTTCTGGCAGTGAAGAAGCTGCTGTGTCTGCTGCTGTTCGAGCAGCTACTACAGTCATAGATGCCGCTGAGGTTTCAAGGTCAGTCATGCTATGCTGTCGTCGTTTACTCTGCTGAGGTTTATCAATTTTGTTAGCTTCTAGTTTTCTCCGGATTGTTTAGGTCTTTAACTCTGCTATTTGGTTGGTGGCAGAAATCCCACTTGTGTTGCATCTGATCATACTGCGGATTTGAATAGCGTGGAAACGGACGCAATTGCGGATATTGGAGAAGTTTCACTTCCAGATATCGAATCGTTGGCTCAGTTACAAGAAAAATATTGCATCCAGTGCCTTGAGATACTGGGAGAATATGTCGAGGTTCTCGGGCCTGTACTCCATGAAAAAGGTGTTGACGTATGCATTATTCTACTGGAACGTACATCCCAACTTGGTGATAAATCTGCCCTGTCACCTTTATTACCTGATGTCATGAAGTTAATATGTGCTTTGGCTGCACACCGGAAGTTTGCGGCAATGTTTGTTGACCGGGGTGGCTTACAAAAATTACTTGCTGTTCCAAGGGTTACCGAGACCTTTTATGGTCTCTCATCTTGCTTATACACCATAGGCTCTCTTCAGGTAACATTAAAACAGCAAAGTTGTACGAATGCAATTTTTGTTCACCTGTCCTCTCTTTGATCAGAACTATCGTTGAATTAGTGGCTTCTTCTTACCTTCAATTTTTATGTCTCTCAGGGTATAATGGAGCGTGTCTGTGCACTTCCATCGGATCTCATACATCAAGTGGTTAAATTAGCTATCGAACTTCTAGACTGTTCCCAGGATCAAGCCAGAAAAAATTCCGCCTTATTCTTTGCCGCTGCTTTTGTCTTCAGAGCCATTTTGGATGCATTTGATGCTCACAATAGTTTGCAGAAACTCCTTGGAATTCTTAAAGATGCAGCCTCAGTTAGAACTGGTGCTAATTCTGACCGATCAGCCCCTGAAGTCATGACGTCCTCAGAGAAACAGATGGCTTTTCATACCTGTTTTGCTTTGCGCCAATATTTTAGAGCTCATCTTCTTTTGCTTGTGGATTCGATTCGTCCTAGCAGAAGTGGCCGAGTTGGTGTGCGAAATGTTCCTAATATAAGGGCAGCCTATAAGCCCCTTGACATCAGTAATGAAGCTGTAGATGCCGTATTCCTTCAGTTACAGAAGGATAGGAAGTTGGGTCCGACCTTTGTGAGAACTCAATGGCCTGCTGTCAATAACTTTATAGCCTCCTCTGGACATGTCACCATGTTGGAACTATGTCAGGTAATGCAGCATTTTACTCTTAGGTACTTTGTTTTGTCTACCATGTATTTACATTTGGTCGCATGCGCAGACTCCACCAGTAGACCGTTATCTTCATGATCTACTTCAGTATGCTTTTGGTGTTCTTCACATAGTTACATCAATACCTGATGGCCGAAAAGCAATTGTGAATGCTACACTCAGCAACAATCGTGCTGGTATTGCTGTCATTCTGGATGCAGCAAATATTTCCAACAGCATAGTGGACCCTGAGGTTAGCAGTTCGTTTGTATCCATTATTCACATGGGTTTAGTCTTTCGACTTCTGCTTCTCATTGATATTTCCTTCTTGATGTTATTTTTTTTGTTACTGAAGATCATACAGCCTGCACTGAATGTCCTAATTAATCTGGTGTGCCCACCACCATCATTAAGCAATAAGCCGCCTCTTGCACAAAATCATCAACCTGTTCCCGGCCAAGGCACTGCCCGTCCTTCAACCGATGTTGCTGCAGATACTCAGTCCACTGGGAATGCTCCGCAAACTCCTGTTGCACCAGCGTCTTCAGGTTTGGTCGGGGATCGAAGAATCTTCTTAGGAGCAGGAACAGGTTCTGCTGGACTTGCTGCTAAGTTGGAGCAGGTTTATCGTCTAGCACGTGAAGCTGTTCGTGGGAATGATGGTATAAAAATTCTCTTAAAACTTCTTCAGCCCAGGATATATGTGAATCCCCCAGCTACCCCAGATTGTCTACGAGCGTTGGCTTGCAGAGTACTTCTTGGTCTGGCTAGAGACGACACAATTGCACAAATACTGACTAAACTTGAGGTACAATAGCAATTTTCTTTCCCCTGTTATTTTCGTCGTATTTTTTATTTATTTCTGAGATGCATCTGATCGATACTGACTTTCCGAGCATGGTTTCTAGGTTGGTAAGAGTTTATCCGAACTAATACGGGATTCAGGTGGTCAGTCAAGTGGAACCGATCAGGTCAGATGGCAGGCTGAACTTGCTCAGGTGGCGCTTGAGCTAATAGGGGTAACCATCTGAACTAGTTTATTTTTCATTTTTAATGTATCTCTATGGGATTCTATTTGTGTGCTTCATAAGTAATTAGTCTTTATTTCATTCCTTGTGTTTGCAGATAGTGACAAATTCAGGGAATGCGACTACACTAACAGCCAGTGATGCTGCTACTCCAACACTGAGGCGCATTGAAAGAGCTGCCATTGCAGCAGCAACACCTATAACATATGATTCTAAGGAGCTTTTGCTCCTCATCCATGAGCACCTCCAGGCATCAGGTCTTGGTGAAACTGCTTCAGCATTGTTGAAGGAGGCTCAGTTGAGTCCTCTACCTTCCTTGGCTCCCCCTTCTTCTATTGCATATTCCGCTACACAGGAGATGTCTACACCGGTAGCTCAGGAACAATGGCCCTCTGGCCGTGCTAACTGTGGATTTTTCACCAATAAACCCAAAGTTTGTGCACATGACGAAGATCCTAGTTCGAGATGTAATGCGGCTGTATCTGCCAAGAAGAAACATTTGGCTTCCTCATCACAGGAGACGCCCACGCCAGTAGCACAGCAACAGTGGCCCTCTGGCCGTGCTAACGGTGGTTTTTTCCCCAGCAAACCCAAAGTCAATGCACATGAAGAAGAACCTAGTTCGAGAGGTAATGCAGCTCCATCCGCAAAGAAGAAACAGTTGACTTTCTCACCCAGCTTTAGTTCGCAGTCACGAAAGCAACCTTTCTCCCAGGACGCTCAACCACAGTCTACGCAGAGAATAAGCAGCAGTTCAAATCCAGATCTTAGTTGTGCAGATATATCAGAAACTGCTGCAGAATTAGTTTCGAAGAACGACCTTGATGCCGATATTCAATTTAAGACCCCGATTTCCTTTCCGAGAAAACGGAAATTGTCTGAGCTTAGAGACTCAGAGTTGTCAGTTTCAGGTAAAAGAATCAATTTGGGCGAGCTAGGACCACGATCTCCAGCTTGTCCAACCACGGCTTCCTTACGTAGGAATTCAACCATGGCGGATACCTTAGGTTTCCAAACACCAGCTTCAGCTTTAGATGTCAACCAATCTGGGAGCTCCAGGCTAGGCGAGATGACGCCTGCTTCTCAGCTAAGGCTTCCAAGCGATCCCCAGCCTTCAAATCCGGAACGGTTATCACTAGACTCCCTTGTGGTTCAGTATTTGAAGCACCAACACAGGCAATGCCTGGCTCCAATCACTACTCTTCCCCCTGTGTCTCTCCTACACCCGCATGTCTGTCCTGAACCTAAACGGCTGCTGGAAGCTCCACTAAACATCACCGGCCGTCTTGGCACCCGTGAGCTTCAAAGTTTTTACAGTGGAGTCCATGGAAATCGCAGGGACCGTCAATTCGTTTTTAGTAGATTCAAATCTTGGAGATCGTACCGGGATGAGACTGCTCTCTTTACATGCATTTCACTTCTTGGAGGTACTAATCATTTAGCAGTCGGTAGTCATGCTGGAGAAATCAAGATATTCGACGCTAGCAGCTGTAGCTTGCTTGAGAGTGTCTCAGGTCACCAAGCTCCGGTTACACTTGTTCAGCCACATGTCTCTGGTGAAACTCAGTTGTTACTTTCTTCGAGCTCCAGTGATGTGCAGTTGTGGGACGCGTCTTATATAACTGGTGGGCCTAAACACTCCTTTGATGGATGCAAGGCTGCAAAATTCAGCAACTCTGGGGCACAATTTGCAGCGCTCTCTTGTGAAGGATCAACAAAAGATGTTCTTCTGTATGACGTAGAGACCTGCAGTTCCATTATGAAATTCACTGAGACAGCCACTTCTTCTCGGAGTAATTCCTATTCCCTTGTACACTTCAGCCCTTGCGATACACTTATATTGTGGAATGGTCATCTCTGGGATATCCGTCTCCCTGATAAGGTCAGCCGTTTTGATCAGTTTACTGATTATGGCGGCGGGGGTTTTCATCCTTCGCGAAACGAGGTATTCAATAATTCATATTACTCTTTAATCTGAAGTCTGTTATACTGTGAGAATACCAAAGCTAAGACACTGTCATTCCTATTCGAATTGACCAAACCTAATAGACTCAAATAATGAGAGTGCCCCATCTGTCAATCAAATGCCTAACTAAACCCTAAGAACTGCTGATCATATATTATATGGTTAAAGTTTGAGAAGCTGAAGTTCAAGTTAGCTCACTGTGTCTTGGCTAATCTCAATATGTTGTTGCTTATTACAGGTCATCATAAACTCCGAGGTCTGGGATTTGAGGAAATCGAGGCTTCTTCGAAGTGTACCATCATTGGACCAGACAGCTATTACGTTCAACTCCAGGGGAGATGTTATATACGCAATGCTGAGGAGAAACATTGAGGACGTGATGTCTGCTGTTCACACACGCCGTGTGAAGCATCCGTTGTTTGCTGCTTTCCGCACTCTTGATGCGATCAACTATTCAGACATTGCCACTATACCCGTGGACCGATGTCTTCTCGACTTTGCCACAGAACCAACAGATTCTTTCCTTGGGCTGATCACAATGGAAGATCAAGAAGATATGTTTTCCTCAGCCAGGTTGTATGAGATTGGCAGACGGAGACCAACAGATGACGACTCCGATCCCGATGATGATGGTGAGACAGAGGATGAAGATGAAGACGATGAAGATGATGAAGATGACCTCGACCGGATTTTGGGACTAGCTGGAGACGATAGCGACAGTGGAGACATTAGCAGCGATGACGATGGCGATAATAGTGCGAGCGATTTTGATGATGATGGAGGTATGCTCCTTGAAGGTGGTGGCTTTATGGGGATAATGAGTGATGGTGATGATGAAGACGATAACGGTGATGATATTGATGATGATGACAGTGATGACGACGGTGATATGCATGATTCCATGAGCAGTGGGGAAGAGGACTTTCTGGACAACATTCATTCTTTTTAATGTTTTAATTTTATTTTCTTTTGAGCTCTCTATAGATTCTCTAAGATGGATTCATTATCCAAAGTTTTGATGCTACGTAACTATGTATTGTTCTTTTTACGTTTTAGTCGATGATTAGTAATTAAGAAGGGAAACAGGTTCTCATAAGTCACACATATACTTAGTGATGTTCTATTAATACACGAATTTAGAAGAGAAGAGATGGAATAAGGCATGCATCATCATCGGATTCATCACACATCAAATGCTCCTATTTCCACAGGAGGGGGCAATGAATTCAAGGAAAACTAAACCAAACACTTCAGACGGTCACAGTACATCCTTTGTTTTTTTTTCTTTTTCTTTCTTCATACAACAATCTAGAAAATCAGTAGTCTAAAATGGTTGGGTTACTTCTCCTATCTTGGGAAAAGAGATACAATCGGATATTATATAGCAATACACACACAAACTTACATATATCTAAAGAACTTACTGCCTCTCTCTCTCTGTTTTCCTCTTTTATGTTCTCTTCTTTGTTATTCCTCTTCTTCTCCTCTCTCTTTCTTCACACAACAGATTAGTCGATTGTCATTGGTTGCGTCATGCAACATCTGAAACGGGCTTTTCTCACAGTCGTCATTATCTCGGTTTCAGCCGCCTCAAGAAGATTGACAATCTCTGCAAAACATGGACGGACTTCAGGGTCCGCATCCCAGCAACGTGTCATGATCTCGCCAAGCACAGGGAGACAATCCGCTGGGACCGTTGGACGGACTCCTCGGTTCACCACCGCAAATGCAGCTTGAACCGCCGTCATGTTCTGGAACGGTAACAGACCCGTTATCAACTCCCACAGCACGATTCCAAAACTATAGACGTCCACTTTTTGAGTGTAGGGTCTATGCTGGATCATTTCTCTGCACCATTCCACACAAAGGAAATTAGTCTATATACGACAAGATAAGGATGGACAATGATTCATAATTCAAGAAACTGTTGTAACTTACGGGGCCATCCATCTGTAAGTCCCGGTCTCTGGTGTCATCCCTTCAGTTTGAACTTCAATTCTTGCAACGCCAAAATCAGCAATCTTGATGGACCGATCAGCTGATATGAGGAGGTTATCCGACTTTAGATCCCGGTGTATAAAGTTGCGCTCATGGACGTAAGCCATACCTCTGGCAACATCCAACCCTTGCTTAACAGCCAACTTCAAAGGCACAGCTCGGTTTTGTCTCTTGGTCAAAAACTGTCTGACCGAACCTCCTTTTGCATATTCAGTCACGATGCACCACACCATGGGTTTAATACACGCCCCGATAAACCTAACGATGTTGGGGTGCTTCAAATACGCGAGCATAGAAACCTCCTGCTGAAACTGCTGCTCCAGGGCTTGTGCCTTTTCCGGGCTGTTCTCTGGCCTCTCGAGTAGCTTAATCGCTACATCCTCTCCATTGTAAGTCCCTTTGTATAACTTACCAAATGCCCCTTGAGCAAAAGCGGGGCCCATGTGAAGTTTCCTCAGATCTATTGTCCACTCTTCATAGTTTGCCAGTCCCCCGGTTGGATAGCTGCTATCCATCAAGGCTTGTGCTAAGGCATCATCGTTAAGTGCATGTGTAACCCTTCCTGGGCGAAACACGCTTTGGCCAACAGAGAGAGAGTAGGCACCGCGCATAGGCTTCAAACCGGGATGGCCAATAAGAGCATCACTAGAACCAACGCTACTGTTATCCACAGACATTGATACAGACCCGCCGGCGTTACTTGTCTGCATACTGTCCATGGACATGTTTGTACCTTCTTCACCGAGCTTTTGATAAAAGTCTTGGGTGAATGCATAGTAATTGTTGTCGTTGTTGTGATTACCAACAGCGAGCACATCGAACTTTGGTCCCTCAAGCATCCTTTCCAATCTCGTGTTACGTTCTATGTCTGATGTCTTACCGAACTGCAAGGCACATGTACAAACCTCTTTAAATCACTTGAACATGGACCTAAAGCAAAAAGATAGCATAGACAAGAAAAGATAGTAGAAACATAAAAATAGATTTATGTTTTGGTAATAAATGGCTAGTCCGTGCATTCAGGTAATGACTATCATCCAAAAAGATATTTTCTTCGATTGCAGTAGATAAGAGAATGTTGGCTCTGATAGCAAAGCAAGAAGAAATGGAAGTTCATGTTATGCTCAACCTGTTGAAGCTAAGGATGCTCTACACACCATCTACGCAAGAGGAAAATACATGAAACTAAAAGAATGAAAATTTTTGGTTGAATTAAGCTGAAACCAGATCCTTGATTCTCTCATCTTGCGTAGTTCTAGAGGAAGACAGCAAAGCAAGTACTCTAACTAAGTAAAGCTTGTGTCTTGACAGCTGGAATCCAAATTTCATTTCAAAGAAAACAGAAAAGGAGGTCCTAGACACAGATCCGATGATGTGATAAAGCTTGAAGAAGAAATCAAAGTTTACCTAGAGCTTCATAGGCCCGAAAGCCAGTGGATTTGAGCTGGAAGACATGAAAGAAACATGACTCACTTTGACTTTGAGGTACTAAAAGGATGCAAGAGAGACTGATCGAGAGAAATTCCAAAAAGGGTTAATCAAATCGTAACCCAAAAGCTAAGTTCCGATCAATTCCAGAGTTATGAACACACAGAAACCTAAAGAAGATGAAGAAGAGGCGGAGGAGGAGGAGGAGGAGGGAGAGAGATGAGTCAGTAGTCGTCGCTTCCCATTTACTTTTCCACACTCCGATTTTCCTCTTCCTTTTTTTATTTATTTAATTTTGGTCCCTTCTTTGCTGGCAAATTCGTTTCTTATTAATTAGGACATCTACCCACCCACACTCTCACCGAGTGAAACTGTTTCACACTCGCTGCATCATGTGGACACGTGTCCCACTCAACTCGTGTCAGCCGGATGAATTGGTCGGCGCGTAAGTAGCTTTAAAGCTACGAGCAACCGTCTTTTTTTTGTTCACGCTTGTTCCTCCTCCGTAACATTACTTTATTCGCATGATTGATTACTGCTCATGGCACTCCAAGGAATGACAATCGCTGATGATTCACATTGCGCTCCAAGGCGGATGTTTCGTGTTATCTATATCAGCCTCGCTCTAACTCAGTAATTTGATCAGTGGATTCAACACAAGATAGTTAAAACTTAGTTGGTGTTATTGTTCGGAAACTATCCAAAGTTTCAATAAGATCCCTATAGGATCTGTTCTTGCATGTTTTATTCAGAGACTTATTGCTCTTTTTGTATATGTATATTTTTTAGCATTTTTGTCATAATAGTTTAAGCGCTTTTAACTGCTAACATAACGATTGTAATATTGGGTCTTATCTCACTAATCAAAGGTATTGGGTGTAAACAGATAATATTAAAATAAGAGGGGATATTACTGAATTAGAGCGAAGGATCTCGATATCGACACGTTAAGTGACGATATACAAGTGTGATAACTATCCCGTATATACTGGTTCTAACAAAACCAAAATTTAAATGTGTAAACCACATTTTTATATGGATCACGTTGGGTCTACTTATACTGATGGACCTGTTGCCTAGACTTCTACCGATGGTAGACTAATTTTATTATCCAACATGGTTTCCTATCAAGTGTCGAATCAACAATAACAGAGCTCAGTGGAATATTCACGCATATAGCTACTATGGTGACGCAACAGGGAGAAGCTAGCTATCAGGTTCTTTTCACGTTCTTTACCCACAACGTGACCATATTCCTGAGGTTCGTGGACCACTTGGTTAACAACACCCTTGGTTTTGTGGAACAGAATCGATGACAATATGGATGAATCGTTAGTTAATGTAGAGGGAGCACGCANTGTATATTTTTTAGCATTTTTGTCATAATAGTTTAAGCGCTTTTAACTGCTAACATAACGATTGTAATATTGGGTCTTATCTCACTAATCAAAGGTATTGGGTGTAAACAGATAATATTAAAATAAGAGGGGATATTACTGAATTAGAGCGAAGGATCTCGATATCGACACGTTAAGTGACGATATACAAGTGTGATAACTATCCCGTATATACTGGTTCTAACAAAACCAAAATTTAAATGTGTAAACCACATTTTTATATGGATCACGTTGGGTCTACTTATACTGATGGACCTGTTGCCTAGACTTCTACCGATGGTAGACTAATTTTATTATCCAACATGGTTTCCTATCAAGTGTCGAATCAACAATAACAGAGCTCAGTGGAATATTCACGCATATAGCTACTATGGTGACGCAACAGGGAGAAGCTAGCTATCAGGTTCTTTTCACGTTCTTTACCCACAACGTGACCATATTCCTGAGGTTCGTGGACCACTTGGTTAACAACACCCTTGGTTTTGTGGAACAGAATCGATGACAATATGGATGAATCGTTAGTTAATGTAGAGGGAGCACGCAACGCTCTTCTGCAGCATCTCAGTCGAATTTCATCAAATAGATGGGTTACGATTAAAATCTTTGCTATTATCATATTGTTCCTCATTGTTTTCCTGTTCTTTGAGGTTTGAAAAGAAGCCGGTTAAATATCTTTTTCCTGTATATCAAATCCAGAGGCTTGCAAGTTTCAAGTGATCTTTTTTTTTGTGTAAGCTTCAAGCTTCAAAATATATTTCAATTTTTTGTACAAGATTCAATTCGATTAAACCAGCAAGTAGTAAGAATCAAGTGACGATCTCGAAAACAAAAACACAGGCCACAAGTAAGACATGCTGCATAATGGTAAGTAAGAAAATGGCTGAAGCAGTCCATTCAGATCAGGCCAAACATATAAGAATGCTTCCACTAACTCTATACAAGCAGTGATGCAACTGAAACGAGTCGATAATGGTAACTAACTATCTAGATTATAAGTCTCCGAAAGATACAAAAATAGAAGGATTTACCACGAAAGCAGAACAGATGAGCTCCTCCACGTAATCAACAGTAGCGCTTTCACAAAGTCATATGAGTCATTATCTACAACCAGTTTTACACCGTTGTTTTCGAAAAGCCTACATTGGTTATGAAAACAGCTATAACTGAGGCAAAACAAACAATCTCGTGCAACACTAGAGAATCAATCGTGGTTGTTCTAGCTTGAGGGAATGAAAACTAATATGGTTTCAGAAAGTTGAAGTTGTGATTAAAGTACATGTCATCAGGATTGGTTCTATTATCAAGCTCAAATACATACTAGAAACCAGAACATCCTCCAGTTTCTACACCCAATCGAAATAACTTCTTTTCCGGCTCTCCCTCTGACAAAAACACCAAAAAATGACAAGTCATAAAGGTGAAGACAAAACAGCAAGTAGCAACAAATGTCTATCCTAACACAGTTATCCCTGGAAATCATGAATATGCGCATTGCAAACACTAGCCATGGATTAACGAAATTTACTTATCATTATTATTTAAGGAAATTACAGACAAGTAAAACAACACATGGAATACATAAAAATCAATACTTTTTTTTAACAGATATTCAAGTTTGAAACTTTTTCTCAGCTTCTGTAATTTGAAGCTAGCTCTGCTAGCCACGTCGCCAAACAATGACTCTCCGACCACACTACTCCACATCTTCCATAGCTCCGTCCGTAACTTTTCGCTCTCCACCAGTCCTCCGGGTTTGATTCTGCTCGGAAACCTTTCGTTTAAATTCCAGGAAAAGAGTAACGATCAATGGCAAATCAAAGGCTTTTTTATGATTTTATGAAAACTCTGATTGAGTTAGCCTAGGGGAGACGACTAAACATGTCTGAATACACACGCCATTTTCTAGTTGTCACTGCTTTATCCTCATTGTTCTTCTGAGTTCAGCCATGGGAGATGGTTTGTAAGCTTCAAAATCGAAATTTCTCCGAAAACCGACTTAAACCGATCGGTATATCCCGGTTTTAAGGAACGCGCTCTCGACATTTTAATTTTTGATTTGGATGAAAACAACGTAAAAGTTGTGGACAATAGCCCACCAAATTGCTCTCACTCGCTCAACTCGTGTTTTTTGCGGGTGGGATACGTATGAGCCAATCACAGTCCAGGAAATTTAGAAAATAGTTCGGATGTAGCTAGCGTGAGTTTGTTAAAATTTGGACCACCTCAAACCGACGCCGTATTTTTAAAAGATCACATCCACGGCTATTAATTGAACACATCATTAAAACTGATAAATGGAAAAGTTTTATTCTTTACGATGGAATTAGACTGCGGACAAAGTTTTTTTGGATCATGATTTTTCCAGCCGTGTTTCTCAATGATTAGAGTTCCGACAAGTAGGGCTGCATTTCGTTGGGCATTCACCGGAACCACCAACGCACAGCTGGCCATGGAAGTTACAGAAGGAGCCAAGTGAGTTGCGGAGATGTTTGGTCTATTGACGAGTGAGCTCGAGGCTGCTTGGACCAAACGCAAACCACAAGGTTCGAGCTAAAAAAGCTTTCGACTCCGAGACTGAAAGCAGAAACTTAAACACTACGAGTGAATGATAACCACTTTGTTCACATATGTGAAGAGAAAGACTATTATAAATAATGCCTAAACTCGTGTAGTAGAGAGATGTAGGTTTCTTGAATTTGAATGAAGTGTACAATCTATAATTAAACCATGTTGGATAATAAAATTAGTCTACCATCCGTAAAAGTTTAGGTAACAGGCCCATCAGTATAAGTAGGCCCAACGTGATCCATATAAAAATGTGGTTTACACATTTAAATTTTGGTTTAGTTATAACCGGTTTATACAGGATAGTTATCACTGTATATATAGTCACTTAACGTGTTGATAATTATCGAGATAATATCCTTGCTCTAACTCAGTAATTTGATCAGTGGATTCAACACAAGATAGTTAAACCTTAATTGGTGTATTGTTCGGAAACTATCCAAAGTTTCAATAAGATCCCTATAGGATCTGTTCTTGCATGTTTTATTCAGAGACTTATTGCTCTTTTTGTATATGTATATTTTTTAGCATTTTTGTCATAATAGTTTAAGCGCTTTTATCTGCTAACCATAACGATTGTAATATTGGGTCTTACCTAACTAATCAAAAGTATTGGGGTCTAAATACATAATATTAAAATAAGGGGGGTTGCATCGGGTAAAACTATATACAAAAATGTCGTAACGCGTAGGGTTTTCAACATTTCAGCCTGCGTTTGAGTAATCTGAGGAAGAAGCCATCATGTCGTCGGAGCCGGAGATTGGGTCGTCATCCACGGGGACGCCGGAGGAATCTGGAGAGAAGATGAGCAAAAAAGCAGCGAAGAAGGAAGCCGCGAAGCTGGAGAAGTTACGGCGGCGGCAGGAACAAGAAGAAGCCGCACGCAAGACCGCTTCTCTCACTCTGGAGGATGAAACGTTTCCGAGTAACTACGGTGACGTGACTCTTAACGAGTTACAGTCGACGTCGGATCCGAAAGCCGGAAAGTGGAGAGAGGCTGTTGAGGGAAAGGAGTGGACCAACGTGAGCGAGTTGGTGGTAGAGATGGCAGAATCAGAGGTTCTGATCAGGGGAAGAGTTCACGCGAATCGCCCAAAGTCAAGCAAATTAGGTTTTGTGATATTGAGGCAAAGTGGATTCACGGTTCAATGCGTTGTTAAAGAATCAAAGGAGATGAAAGTGAGCGTAAGCATGGTTAAATACCTCCAGCTGCTGAGTAGTGAATCCTTTGTCGATGTCATCGGTGTCGTCGTTGTCCCCAAGGATCCTGTGACGGGAACCACACAGCAGGTTGATTATGGTTCCTTCTCGTAATAAGTTTGGTTGACTTATTAAAAACGTTAATCTCGCTGTTATATTAGGTTGAGATTCAAGTGAGGAAACTGTACTGCGTCAACAATGCCTTGCAAAAATTACCACTTATTGTCGAGGACGCTGCACGAAGTGAAGCAGATATTCAGGTAGTTTCTGCTTTATGATTACTTGAACTATTCCTGTGAATGCTAAATTGCTTCTATGGTGTTTTATAAGAGCTCTTGTTTTGGTGATCGCTGCAGGCTGGGAAACCTGGTGCTAATCAGGATACACGTTTGAACAATAGGGTCATTGACCTCAGGACACCAGCTAATCAAGCTATCTTCCGCATTCAGTGTCATGTCCAAATTGTAAGCCTTTTTTTTGGATATGCGACAGCATGGAGTTTTGTTAATAGATATGAGGCTTATTCTTGTATGCATCTAGACTGGGATAGGATTTGTCATTATACATCTATATTCACAACAGTATGCCTGATCTTCCTTTCATGATTTTATTGCTTTCGTTGACACAACAGAAAAAAAGGAGAGGATTTATTTGCTTTCTTCTATGTTGCTTTTGCTGAACATATGTAATGAATTTCGCAGGCTTTCAGAGAATTCTTACTAGCTAAGGGGTTTCTTGAAATCCACACACCGAAATTGATGGCTGGTAGTAGTGAAGGTGGTTCTGCTGTGTTTAGGCTGGAATACAAAGGGCAGCCTGCTTGTCTCGCTCAGTCTCCTCAGCTTCATAAGCAGATGGCAATATGTGGTGATATGGAACGCGTCTTTGAGGTTGGTGCTGTTTACAGAGCAGAAGACTCGTTCACTCATAGACACCTCTGTGAATTTATTGGCCTCGATGTGGAGATGGCGATTCACAAACACTACTCTGAGGTAAGTTTGTGCTGTTAGAAATATGACGTCCTCTCAAGTATCAAGTATGTCTATTCTGCCATTGTTGCTAAATTGCATTTACTTATTGTTTCTGCAGATAATGGATATTGTGAGCGAGTTGTTTCCGTTCATATTCACTAAACTAAACGAGAAGTGCCAAAAGGAACTTGAAGCTATTGGAAAGCAATACCCATTTCAGCCTTTGAAGGTAACCACGCAATATAAGCCAGTAATATTAGGAAACTGAGTCTTTTTGTTTGTTTGTTTGTTATTGTATTCTGATGATTTGAACCAAACTTGCAGTTTCTTCCAAAAACATTGATTATACCCTTTGCAGAAGGGATTCAAATGCTTAAGGTAAGACTAGTCTTTTTGCACTTGACGTGATTAGTTATTTAAATTGACTATCAGTAATAATTGGTTATCTTGAATCTTGATGTGTTTTCAGGAAGCTGGTGTTGAGGCTGATCCTCTTGGAGATCTAAATACAGAATCTGAGAGGAAACTTGGCCAGCTCGTTCTGGAAAAGTACAACACGGAGTTCTACATCCTCCATCGCTATCCTTCGGCGGTGAGGCCATTTTATACTATGCCCTGCGCAGACGATTCTAACTACAGCAACTCGTTCGATGTCTTCATAAGAGGTGCATCTTTGTGTTTTCTGTTTTTATCTTCTCAGTCTTCTCACCGACTAAGTTGCCACTCATTTTAAAATACTTATATTTGCGATTATTTCTGTTCCCAGGTGAGGAGATCATCTCTGGAGCTCAACGTGTCCATGACCCAGAACTCTTGAAGGAACGGGCAAGACAATGTGGCATTGACGTCGAGACAATAAAAACATACATAGACTCATTCAGGTACTAAACCACAAACTGAATTAATTTGGTTCCTACTATTGGTTATCAGAGTTGACGATGGCTACAAATATTAATTTTTTCAGGTACGGTGCTCCACCTCACGGTGGATTCGGAGTGGGACTGGAGCGAGTGGTAATGCTGTTTTGTGGACTCAATAACATCCGAAAAACATCGCTCTTCCCTCGTGACCCTCTAAGGCTTGCTCCCTAATATCTTTGCCAGACTCCACAGATCTTTCTCTTGAATATTTTTGAGAGTTTTAATGGATTTTATTGTCTTTCCTCTCATTCTTGCCCTTTAAGTGCATGTGAATCTTGATTTAGTTCTGTGATACTCATGTTTCTTACACACTACCGAGTAAAATAAACCTCTTTCTCTATATTTTTTTCTGATGATCAAGTATGTGCTCTTATTTTTGTTGTTGTTTAACATGACATATATTCATGAACCTTACAAAAGACATATATACTCGGTAGAACAGTAAATTTAACACACGAGTCTTTATTATAAAAAGTATGTTCATGAATATATGTTATGATAATTTCTTTCAGTTTCTCTTCTTCAGATATTTTTAAAACGAAAACAAAAACGATTTTCCAGCCATTCTCTTAATTATATTTGACGGATTTTATTTTTAGTTATAGCAAATCATAAAATATATACGTTTTAAGTTTAGTTTTAGTAACAAGGCTTTGTGTTACCATTAACAAAAATTCTAAGAACTCTATTGCGTTGATTGAAAAGTGGGGATGTGTTGTCAAAATCTTTAGTTTAGTGCCAAATGTTAACGGAACTAAAAACTGATGTGTTGATGTCTTTTCCAAAGCTGAGAAGATCACATTTTTTTCATAGTAACAACTAGGAGACAGCAAGAGGCTCAACTGTGTTACTCTAAACAGACTGACGTAGCCTTTAAGAGATGAGAAGTATAACTGAATCTCATCTGATTGTAGATCTTGCACTCATGGATGTGTGATAATTCGTACTTCTGTGTTTCCTGTAAGATGTGTAAACATCATCATACTGAGTTGGTTCGTTGGGATCAGCTGTTGCTCCAAGCCCCAATCTCCCAGATCCGCTCTTTTTATCGGTGCTTCCATCTGCATATGTTCCTGTCTCAGGGTCCACCTGTAGATTTGGAGGTGGAGGAATGCAGGCACCTCCTTTGCGCAGGGGACTATCCCGCTCGTAATCGTCATAGTCGTCTTGCGATTCAGATCCCATGGGACCTTCACTCGGGTTGACCTCACCTATCTCTTTGAAGAACTTTGATACTCTCTCGAGTACTTGAGATTGAGGTGTATCAGATGGTGGTATGACGGTCGGGATATCAAGAGGGCTCAGTGGGGAGTAAGGCACACCACTACCTATCTGCATCTTTCTGACCATTCCAGGGATCAGACCAGGAGGAAAGAGAGGATAAGGAGGCGGTTTCTCACCAGCAGGTAGTTGTGTTGGAGGTGGAACAGAGGCGTTAAGCGGTATGGAACCGGGAAAGGCACCAGGAGGCAACGCATTTGGGATAAACTGTTGGGCTGCGACCGGATTACTAGTCAGATGCTCTAAGTTCATTGTGCTAGGAACATTACTGCTTTGTGGCTGTTGCAGCATTCCTGCAAGTGGATAAAGATAGAAAAAAACTTGTTGGTGTCTGAACGAATCTATTACCGAATTCATCTTTACATACGTTCGAGCTAATGTTTTATGTCTCTAACGGAAGAGCAAAAGTACCTGCATGTTGTATGGAATTTGATGCTACAATGGGTGAACGAGAAATGGTATTTGCAGGTGGTCCACTTTTCATCTCTTTCTCAAGGGAGGAGATGGTATCATGATCAAAAACCTCCTTAGACGCCCAGAATTGCAAAATCTTCTCCAGACGTGACTGGTTTTCTTCCTTGTTTTGTGGAAAGTGGTAAATCTTTCCCAGCATGGAACCCAAAACCGGTCTGAAAGCAAGGGCTTCGTTGTCAAACTCGTGCAAGTTTGTCCTCCGTTGCAAACTATATTAAAGGAAACAAATCATCAATAGAAAAATGAGAAAATATTAGGGTAGAAGAATCATAATATTGCAACAAATATATATATATATCAAATGAACCAGAATTTGAAAGCATAGACTAGGCAGTAATCCCCTTGAATTATGTAAACAGCAAATCAGTGATTTCGTTGAGTTACCTGTCAAAGAGAATGTCATTAGCTAGATAAACAATGTGCATCTGTCTCTCAGAATCATCGGTTGCAAAGACCCTGTCTCTAAGTGCCTCAGCCAAAGCTGGAGCAAAGGGAGATCTCTGCATGAACCAAATCTTAGCACTTTTGATAGACTCTTTAGTGCCATTAAGGTTGGCCAAGACACTATTTAGTTCGAGTGCAACATCAGCAGGGAGTGGACCAGAAAGACCTCTGAAAGCATGAGTTGACTGATCAAAATCAGGACGAGCATGGGGGGATGCAAAAGGATGAGGTTGCGGATGATGCTGTTGCATCTGCTGGTGGTCATGGAATGGTGGGAAAGGAGGTTGGCGGATTGGCGGAACTCCTGGCACATTGCTCATCGTAGGACTCATCATGGGATTTGGCGGGTGATGTATCATAGGCATAGAAGCTGAGGGAAATGGAGGATCAAAAGGACCTCCAGGGGGATGCATAGAGAGAAACTGCTTATAGCGGTAATAACCATGGCCTTCACCCCCAAAGAGAAACGCATAATCAGGATTATCCTTCTGCCTATCACGCATCATAGCCTCAAACTCAGGACCATTCTTAACAGAATACTCAACAAGCTTATCGATTCGCTTCTGCAGCTCAGGGTCAGCAGGAGGAGGAGGAGGAGGAGCTGAATCATACGGTCCAGGGAATGGGGAAGTAAGGTGATGATGTGGAGGGAAAGGCTGAGGTTGCTGTTGAGCAAACATCTGTGGGTGAGGAGGGTGATGCTGCTGCTGCTGCATAGGATGCTGCTGGTAAGGGAACTGCTGCATAGAAGGATGAGGAGGCATGAAGCCAGAAGCGTTCATTGGTAGTGGATATTGTTGATGGAATCCGAATTGCTGTTGAAAGTTTGGGACTTGTTGTTGCTGCTGCTGTTGCTGAGCATAAGGCAACCCAGAAGACGCAGCATAATCGTGCTGCCTTCGATCCATCTTTAAACAATTGTGTTTCCTGAGAAGAATTCACAAAAAAGCATCGAAATTGATCATATGAATCAACGAAACCGAATCCTTCTACATTAGCGAATCAGAATCTAAGGTGAATACAAACATGGAACTATATAACACAGGTGAATCGAAGAGTCAAACACAGGTGAAATCACGAACAATATACATGGAGAGAGCAAAGAAGACTCAATACCTAGTTCTATCACTTACAAGCAAAGAAGACACGACTAGCTGAACCCGATGGAGCTGAAGGTAGCTCAAGACGAAGAAGAACGAAGAAGGCGAACGACAGAGTACTCGGATCCGGATTTCTTATTTGGGCCGCGAAAGCCCAAGTACTCGGCTCGTACCGGGTTTAAATGACCTGGATCCGACAGACCCGACCCGAATTATTATAGATAAACCCCAGCCAGAGAGAGAGGTAAACCCTTATTATTGAGGCTTGAATACATTTTCTTTACCAGAAATCTCTTCTTTCTTCCTACTCCTCCGCCATTAGCAACATCCTTCTTCTTTGGCTGGTTTATATGAAAACCAACTTAAGCACTCGTGGGACGATTTGATACTTTCTGAATCAATTATACTCTTCCCAATGCAGAGAACGCTCTCACTTGCTGCTGCTGCTAAGTCTTCTTCTTCGACTTCAGCTCTGTCTATTCGTCCACTCATGGCTAAGGTGTGTGTTTTGACTCTTTCTCTCGTGGGCTACTCAATTTCTTCATTCGAGATTGAAATTTGTATTCTTTATGGCGAAATGTTTACACTTTTGTCGAATTTGTTTCAGTTTTTTTGTTTAATGCTATATTGTTTGTAAGCATTTGAAAATTCATTACTTGAACTCATGGAGACTCTGTCGTTTACTTGTTTTTTGTGTTGTGGTTGCAGTTACAGTGCAGGGCAATTCAGAATTTCCCAGCCTCATCTTCCTCCTCTTCAGTCGTTAGGGTCGATAAAGTCTATAGAAATGTATGCCAGCTTCAGTTTAAAAGAGAGAATGCAAGTTGTTTTAAGTTAGCTTGCGCACTTCCTTCCATCGGTTCTGTTAGTTATGCAGTACATTGGAGCGGTTCAAGTTTAAGGTCTTTTGGAAATAGTTTCAGACCCTTTCCTGGGAGATATTTTTCTCAAGTCCCCAGTTCTGGAAATAAGGATAAGATTGTCAACAAGTTTAATAAGAAGTGGAAGAAGAATGAGGTTTCGGCTTCCACAGAAACTGAAGTGGTGAATTCTACTGAACCGGTTATTGGAGACGTGACCAGTGGCATTAAGGTGGACCTGTCAACTGCACCATCACCTGTTAGCAATGGTAAGCAAGTCTCTACTGTCAAACCAAAACGGCGCACAAATAAAAAGAAAGTCGAGGATAAATCTTCTTCACCGGTATCGGTTTTGGAGGAGGTCTCTTTAGAAGAGAGTTTGAAAACCGTTCCCAAGCCAAAACATTCTGCTTCTGGAAGTCGGAAGTCTTCATCTGCTAAGGTATTAAAATTTTAAATTTTTGGGACATAATAGTTTCACCTTTGCTTATATTACCTAACAGTACAGTTCTCTGAAGGAGGTGGCAAAAAATCTCAAGGAGCCCAAAAGTTCAGCTCCATCAAATTCCAAGCCCGAACAACAGCATCGCAAGTCAACAAAAGCAAGCAATGCACCAAAACAGGAGAAGGTCTTGGCTTCTTCAGAAGCTGAAGTGGTGACTTCTTCTGAACCAATTATTGGAAATGTTAGCAGTGGCGTCAAGGTGGACCTATCAACTGCAGCTTCACCTGTTAGCAATGGTAAGCAAGCCTCTACTGTCAAACCAAAACGGCGGCCAAAGAGCAAGAAGGTCGATGATAAATCATCAGCAGCGGTACCAGTTCTGGAGGCGATCTCTGTAGAAGAGAGTTCAGAAAGCGTTGCCAAGCCAAAACATGCTGGTACTGGAAAACGGAAATCTTCATCTGCTAAGGTATGAAACTTTAAAAATGTTTGGGAGATAATAGTTCTTACCCTTCTTATTTTAGCTAACAGTACACATCTCCAGAAGGAAGTGGCAAAAAATCCCATTGTGGAGGGGCCCAAAATCTGTGATCCATCGAATTCCAAGTTGGAACAACAGCCTCCGAAGTCAACAAAATCAAGCAGTGCATCAAAACAGAAGCAGGTTCCTCAAGCTCAACCCATGAAAAACAGCATAGAGCATCGAGGTCAAAATGCTTCTAAACCGCTTTTCCCGCCAAGTGGAAAATCTGTTATTGTCGTTGAGTCAATCACAAAAGCGAAGGTTATTCAGGGTTATCTTGGTGACATGTATGAGGTCTTGCCAAGTTATGGTCATATCAGGGACCTGGCCTCAAGGTCTGGTTCTGTGAGGCCAGATGACGATTTTAGCATGGTTTGGGAGGTTCCATCTTCCGCTTGGACTCATATTAAAAGCATAAAGATGGCATTAAATGGGTACGGTTTCTTACTTGTTAAGCTACTTTTAAAAATCCATAGTTACTATTCCTATTTAGAATGGTTTTCGGGTGTGTCACTGTCTAGCTATTGAGATATATGACTGCTTCATGCTTCATATGATATGAGCTCCTTCTTTTCTATGGTGATTTGGTGTGCTTCTCTGTCTCATTCTGTTTACCTTATTCCTCAGAGCTGAAAATCTGATTCTTGCATCGGATCCAGATCGTGAAGGAGAGGCAATTGCCTGGCACATCATTGAGATGCTGCAGCAGCAGGGTGCCTTGCATGAGAGTATGACAGTAGCAAGGGTTGTTTTTCATGAGATAACTGAGTCAGCTATAAAAAGTGCACTTCAATCCCCACGAGAAATTGACGGGGACTTGGTACACGCTTATCTCGCAAGGCGTGCTCTTGATTATCTAATCGGATTTAATATTTCACCACTACTTTGGAGGAAACTTCCGGGTTGCCCATCAGCTGGGCGAGTCCAGTCTGCTGCTTTGGCCCTTATATGCGATAGAGAAAGTGAAATTGACGGATTTAAGCCTCAGGAATACTGGACTGTAGGCATCAAAGTGCAAGGGAAAGATAATTCGTCCACTATTTCAGCTCACTTGACAAGTCTAAATTCAAAAAAGTTGAATCAGCTTTCTATCGGCTCGGAAGCGAAGGCACAGGAAATCGAGCAAAGGATAAAATCAGAAGGTTTTCTTGTGAAGGGCACTAAAAGAAGCACTACACGGAAAAATCCACCAACTCCATATATAACATCAACCCTCCAGCAGGATGCTGCTAACAAATTGCATTTTTCATCAGCATATACCATGAAGGTTGAGAAACTGAAACCTTTTTCGTTTTTGTTCACTTTTTATCGAGTGCATTTTCTGATAATAAGTACTTTTCAGCTTGCTCAAAAACTATATGAGGGTGTCCAACTGTCCGATGGTAAATCAACTGGTCTTATAACATACATGCGGACAGATGGTTTACATGTGAGTGATCTCTGTACTTGTGATTCTGCATGAGCATTCATTTTCTTTTGATTTTCAAAATCATTACTCACTGATTCATCTTGCTATTGGTTGCAACTTCATTTTAATTTTCCTTGATTTATTCATATCATTTTCCATTTCTCTCTGTTCTTATCAGATAGCTGATGAAGCTATCAAAGATATACAGTCCTTGGTGGCAGAAAGGTAAGACATGTAAATGCATCTGTGAAGTTATTTTACATTAGTCCGTTTGACTCGAGAAAACTTTAGCACCTATTAACTTTTTTGCAGGTATGGGAAGAACTTTACGTCAGATGGTCCTCGTAAATATTTTAAAAAGGTTAAGAACGCTCAGGAGGCCCATGAAGCTATTAGACCTACCAATATACGTAGATTACCGTGTAAGTACATAATTTACCATTCTTTCTTCAGATTATTGGATTTTTAGTCTCATCAATAATTTATCATTCAACTTATTGTCATAACTCTCAACATCTTTTGTGTGCATTTCCAGCAACAATTACTAGCCTGCTTGATGCGGATTCTTTAAAATTATATACATTAATATGGTCACGAGCTATGGCATGTCAGATGGAGCCTGCTTCTGTTGTGCAGGTAATATATGTGCTAATTTGTATTTCAAATCACCATATAGTGTCAGGTAGCTTCTTATTGATTAGCGAGTAAAAAAGGGAAAAAGACAGTATGTAGCTGAATTTTCCCATTAACTAATATTGAGTGGTTCTCGGTTTGATATATGTCCAACCTATTTCTGACTCTTTTCTTTCTCAGATACAAGTTGATATTGGAAATGCCTCTGAATCAATCATCTTCAGATCTTCATGCTCAAAAGTCGATTTCCTTGGATACCAGGCAGTTTACGAGGTACAACCTATTTCATATTATCGATGATTCTCTAAAGTTTGGCTTTACGAGTAATTTTCGTAATTTTTTCCTTCTTATGCTCTGATTGTCATCTGCATGTTTATTTTGACGTCTATTTCCTTCATGGATTTTAATTTTGTTTGTTATCAGCTAATGAGGCATCTTCGATTTCATGTGCTGAAGAATTTTTTGTTGTTTTTGTTGTAGGATCCTGAAGCTAAGGCAATCAAAACCAAAGACGATGATAAGAGTAGTGAGCGGGAGGAAACTTTTGAATCTCTCAGTTTGTTGAAGGTACCGTTTCTAATATGACAACTTTTTCGTTACCTGTGCTTTGTAGTAGCGTGGTTGTCATTCGTTCTCCTCTCTTCAGGATGGGGATCTGCTACATATTGGTGAAGTGGAACTCAAGCAGCACCATACTCAGCACCCACCACGCTATTCCGAGGGATCACTGGTATGGCATCCCAGTTTCCTTCGTGTCAGAAGTGTCTAAGATTTTATGTTTTCCATCTGTATAGACTCTTTGGAATTAGCAGTCACCGGTGATTTAGTTTTCTGTAGGCGATGAAGAAGATATATGGTTAGGAAAATGAGAACTGACACAGTTTTGTTTGCCAAAAAAGATCCGTTCATCTTTCGCCTTCTTATTCTTGTATACAACTCTAACTTACTTTTCTCAAGTCCAAAACTTAATTATTTTGGAAACTGAATACGACAGACGTATAATGAAATCTGATACTTTTCATTTTAGTCACAAGTAGCTCATTTTGGTTCTCGTTCAGCTAGATAATGCTTTCAGTGAAGCTTCCACACAATGCTTTCATTAGTGTTTAAATTACGGATTGATCTTAAAAAGTTCTCGTTAACATGGTGTTTAAGCGTGAAATAACAAGGGTTTCTTTTTGTATGATTGCTGAATCTGGTGGTTGCGCAGAGATATTAGGCATGAGCTTTTTTTATTTTACTGTCGCCAGGTTTTACAATACATGATTTCCTAAACATGTTTTAATGTGATTCAGATTAAAAAGCTCGAGGAGCTCGGGATAGGTAGACCCTCGACATATGCATCTATATTTAAAGTTCTGCAGGTATGTGCTTGTGTTAAGAAAGTGGTGGGCTTTTATGTGAGGTATAGACTGGTAGCATTTTGACACATTTTTTTCCTTTTTTTCACAGGACAGAAAGTACCTAACAATAAAGAGCCGAGTATTGTATCCTGAATTCCGTGGGAGGATGGTATTTTCCTAATTAATTAAGCTCACTAATTGATAGTTTAGTAAATCGACCTTGCAACGGTATCTTCCTAACCTCTGTACTATGTTTCTAGGTTTCAGCTTTTCTTACCAACTATTTCACTGAGGTCACAGACTATAGTTTTACTGCTGATATGGAGACTGAGGTGGTTTTTAGTTTGTTCTTCACTCGACTCTGTGTTAACTATAGCAATCTCTACATATATATATTACCATATTGCAAGATCAGATACCCAATTTTTTCCTAATGATTGATTTTCCTTTCAGCTTGACAACGTTTCTGGTGGTGTAACTGAATGGAAAGGTCTCCTAAGAGACTACTGGACACGATTCAGCGCGTATTGTAAACGTGTCGAAAGTGTCCAAATCCAGCAGGTACTTTCTTATAAGTCTACTCTCTGCAAAGTTGTTTTTATTAAATTCTTATATTATCATACATTTACAGGTGGAAAAAATGTTGGAAAAAAGATACGAAGACTTTCTGTTTTCTTCCCTTCCCGATCCCACACGGACTTGCCCGAGGTCCGCATACCTTTTTCCCTTCCTCATAATCTAAGTTTGAGATTCTAATCAATTTCAGGATATAGCATCTGCTTAATAATTTTGAAGAAAACCATGTTTTCAGAAATGACAACCCATGCTAACACTTATCACGTGTAGTATCGGCACACTTCTGCTAGATTGTGCAGTGATATACAGAGGAGACCTAAATAAGAAGAGAAATTATTTATCGTTTTAATCAGTGTAGGTTGACTCTCATTGCGTTTATTTCCATATTTCAGTTGTTCGGAAGGAACCTTAGTTTTCAGAGTTAGCAAATTTGGTTCGGGGTATTTCATCGGTTGTAATGCCTACCCTTCGTGCAAGTAAGTTGCAAGCTGTTAAATCTAACTTTTTACACCTGAGATGCTTATTCATATATTCTCTCCATTTACGTATTAACCTTTTGATTTATTTTTTATTTAATCATGTTATTATCATGGTCACCGATATAATTTGAGCTATGTGATTCATATGCAGGTTCGTTGCCAAAACACTTTATGGAGAGGATGAAGATGAAGATGATCCTCCAAAGAATACCTGCGTTGAAGAACCCAAATTGCTGGGTGTTCATCCGAATACCAATGAGAAGGTCTCGCTGCTCGGACCCTCTTCTGTTGATAATTTCTCTTACACCTGTAATTTTCTGAATCCATTTCCTTGTTCAGGTTATTTTAAAGTGCGGCCCCTATGGGCATTATGTACAGCTTGGTGAGGACAAAAAGGGGCACTTACCAAAACGAGCAAATGCGGCCCATGTATGTTGGAGTTTTATCAATTTAAACAGTGTGTCTATGTTTCTCTTCGTACATAAATGGATGCATACCGAGTAAACGTTCAGTGTGCATGTGTGCCAGTAATGTGTTGGTAATATAATTCTTGCCTTCCCTTACTGAGAAATCTCTTGCAACCTTATCTTTCAGATAAAGGATGTGAACTCTATTACGCTTGAAGGTGCCCTCGAATTATTACGCTATCCTCTAACACTGGTAAGACTGATATAAAAGTTGAAGTTATTCTGTTTCTGGGTGGGTTGTTTAAACATTTTGGATACTGACGACTTGGTTTCCTGATTTCTGTTCAGGGAACCCACCCTAAAGATGGGCAGCCTGTGGTCTTGAAGCTTAGTAAATCTGGATTTACTGTTCGACATCGCCGCACTATGGCTACTGTTCCAAAGGTATAGTTATGAACTGTTATATGATGCGTCCTCAGAATATGATATAGTTAGAATTAGAGGAGATGTTGGTCGTATACTTGATAAGGATATGAGGTGTGGATCAGCATTCATAATATGATACGATCTATTGTTGTCTGTTATAGCGTGAGTTCAAAGGATTGTCGTTTTCATTAAAATAATTTTGTACTTGGCAGAACGTTCAACCAGGTGAGGTTACTTTAGAGAAAGCAATGAAGCTCTTGTCTGGCAAAAATGTGAGATTGTGTGGCAGACCTAAGAGAGTAAAGCCAACAGTAGATGAGGAAGAGGAAGGGGATGAAGAAGTTGTGGAGGCGATGTAATCTCTAGTCCACAACTCGAAGCCATTGGGCTAAATTACAATTGGTTCTTGAGCTTACATGAACACAGAAGAGCATTAGCTTTGATGGAGACTATTTGAAAATTCTTTTCGGTAATCATAGTAATAATCGTAACCGAAAAAGATGGGTCCTGTTGTAAAACTATAACACATTTGTTAATGATATGAAAGCTCCATTAATTTTGTCATTTATGGTTTATGGAATCGACTGTTCTGAAGGACTTCGTATCTTTGAATTTGCTGTATGTTAGAGACGGCAGACAAAAAGGTTTCGTCTTTGAATTTCCTCCATCCTGATCTAGATGGTAAGTTAACTATAATCATCTGTACAATTTGAACACTTTCTATATTGGAAAGACACTCTACCATTATTACATTATTTGGAGCATGCAAAATCAATTGCTCATTTCATGAGCATCTATACATTCTAAGGTTAAGTGTAAGTTCCGGTGAAACCTGGATTGCTGACTACAATCAAACCCTCTTCTGCGCAGATCAATTTGTTCATCACAAAAAAGTTGAGACTTCAGAGGTGTCCGAGGCACTGTAACGGAAAGACCACTCATCTATTCCTGCAAATAGATATTGGAGAAGTTAAGGCAGGAGTTGTGTAAAAGGATTCAAGTTTGAAATTCATATATATTTGTATTGGGTTATTATCTGTCCTCACAACTTGGGGGAGGAAGTTTGACTATCGGTGGGGGTTGGTCCGGGGGTGTTGATGGCTACTGCACTCTGAGTTGATTCTTCAGCAAGTGTTCTTAATCTGTTGAGCTCTGGCAAGATAACTTTGGACAGATCAGGTCTGTCTTTTCGCCGTATCTCTGCACACTTGAGAGCCAACTTGGCAAACTCTGTAGTGTCTTCAAGAGGCCAATCGGACACAGCTGGATCAAGCAAATCTTTTAAATTCCCTTTGTCGAGGGCTCTTTCGACGTAATGAGTTAGACCCATGGGTGGTTTTCCTGTTATTAACTGCAGAAACATAATGCCGAGTGAATAAATATCAGATTTCACACCAAGCATGCCCGTCTGCTGATACTCCGGATCGATGTAGCAAAACGTGCCAGCAGTTGATGTCATTCGGTATTGCGTCACGTTATTTGCTACGAATGGAGGGATCAACCTAGCGAGGCCAACATCAGCAACCTTGCTGACAAAGTTGCGGTCTAGTAAGATATTTGCCGGTTTGAGATCACGGTGAACTAGTGGTTCTGGTTTGGTCTGGTGGAGGAACAACAGTACTGTGCCTATCTCTGCAGCGATTCTGAACCTCGTTTGCCAAGAGAGGGGCTGGCTGTCTCCTTTTCTGAAAAGACGGTCTTCTAAGCTCCCATTGGCCATGAACTCATAAACTAAGCATCCACATTCTGGGCATGCTCCAAGCAGAAGAACCATATGAGGATGCCTCATGCAGCTTAACACTTCAACCTTTGTTCAATTGGGTAGATAACAGGTGATTAGAAAGCTTGAGGTAATTAAAGTTTTGTTGGAGACTTTGTTATGAGTTTTCACCTCTTGCTGAAACTGTGACCTGCCTTGAGCTGCATCGGGGTGCAAAGCTTTCACAGCCACAGGTGTCTGATCCAGATAACACTTGTAAACAGGTCCATAACCGCCTTCTCCGATCTTGTATTTATCATCAAAGTACTCTGTTGCGTCCTCAATCTCCTCGATGGAGTATCTCCTGTACCTGACATCTGAGTGTGCCAAAGCATTCACGGCCTTTTTTTTCTCCTCAAATTCCTTGAGAGCTTTCATTTCTGCATTGATTCTCTTCTTGGACTCGATCTCAGCAATCCTTTGAGCTGCTTCAGCTGCTTCCATTGCTGCTTTAGACTTTGCTTTCTCCTTCTCTACAATGGCTAACGCGGCTTCCTCTGCTTGCTTTGCCTCTTCAAATTTCCGTTCTTCTTCTAACTTCCAGCGTTGAAGCTCCGTTGCCTGCAGGTTCAACAATTCGCTTGAAGCTCCATATAGTACATTACAGGAAAGTAAAACGAAACTCACATCACTCATTGACAAGGGAATTACTATACCTTCTGTTTTGCTGTGAGCGCTTCCTTGCAAGCTGTGCTGTACATTTCCATCGTTTGTTTCAGCTCCAGTTTTAGCCTTCTCATCTCAGCCTCCACATCATCCTGGTTTTCCAAATATCAAAAGTCCTCAGCCACGAAACGTATGGAAACCCGCAAAAAAAAGATTTACAGAAGATCACTCTTACCACTCCTTGCGAAGCAGATGAAAACCTTTCATTCTCAAATGAGCCTGTTGAGAAAGCAGTTGGTGAGCTTAAATCCATTGACCTCCGTCCGTAGGGCATTGACTCGAAGCTACCATAGTCATTGTCTGAGAAATTTGATAGCCTTGGAGGAGTCCGGTTCGGATCAGAATTGTCATATAAGGAAAGGGAGTTACGCTCAACGCTTGGTCTTCCAGAGCTGATAAAGGATATGTCAGAATCTGGGATTGATAGGTCTCCGTATGATCTCCCATTCAAGCCTCTTCTGTTGAAAGGTGACCTGTGACAACCAACAAGTTTCAACGTCTGGAGTCTATGGTGATGATTCCTGGAGCGTGTTAAAGTGAAAATAATAAGAAGACTTGTACCTGAAGGAATCTGATTGATCGTCAAGGGACCTGCGGTGATGGGACTCAAATGATTGTCTCTCAGCTACAAGAAACAAGAAAAAGAAAGAAAGAAGTAAACTTCAGAAAAGTTACAGTATTTTCCAGGAGATTGACATGTAAAGAAGCACTAAAGGAAGCCATTTCTGTTTTTTTTTTTAACCTCTAGTGGTAGTAGTTGCAGGGGAAGGCAAAGGTGGATGTGGCTTTAAGCTATTCTGTTGAAATTGAATGCGCAATGGAGAAACAGAGGGAGCAGCACGAGAGGCTGTTCTCCTTGTTGTAAGCTTTCCTTTAGTTATGACATAAACAGTGCAGAAATCAGGTGCGGTCTTGGTAACGGTTCCAGGAATATCTGTAGGTTTGTTGAACCTGCAGAGTTTAATACCGATCCATCATTTCCGGTTAAGAGATCCACAGCCAAACCGGAAAGTCAAAGACAAAAAAAAAACATACCTGAGAAAGCCACCTTTTGAGGAGGAACCAACCACCAATACCTCAATGATGACCTCATTTGCATATTCGACTAAACCTTTCGCCACATCTGACTCCTCCAATAACACATCTTTACATTGTATCTGAACAAGTTCCATTTCAAAGAAAGCACATGATGAGCATAGGAAGAAGAGACAGGACAGGTTGTACATAATTAGAGACTCACATCTTTGCGTGAACAGAGGCAGCGAAAGGGAAGGAACAACTGTTTGTAAGAGCCTTCTGGTTCACACACCAATGGAGAATCACCATTTATTTGGCTCGTCTCTAAAAAAAACAAAAACACAGAGACAAAACCGATCAGCTTCCGAGAAAGGAAAGAAGACACACAAAAGAATGAGAAGAAGACAGATAAATATAAAGTTACTAGAAGAGTTTGAGTTAATGGAAGGGTTTGTTGACAAAGAGGAACCCCGAGGCTTGACATGGACGAGAAGGACAGTTTGACCTCTCTGCAATAAATTATCGACAACCCATTTCAGAGCACTTTGGCTGCTTTTGTCTCTGTCTATCGCCACAGCAACCAATCCATCCGTGCCAAATCCTCCGTCTCTGTCTCTCCTGTTCTTCGCCATCTAAGTCTCTCTCTTAAAGAAGGAATATGGAAATGCACTATACAGAGATCTTTTGAGCTTCAATGGCTTGTGTTCTTCTGGGTTTGTTTCCTCTTAATAAGATCCTATCGTCTGTAATTTTTTAGAAGGGAAAAAAGGGTATGAATAAGAGAGAAAGAGGTTTCTATAAAAATCCATCGACTCTGTTTTGAGCGCCTCTCCTTCTTCCCCGCCTCTCTTTACTCAAACTTCCTTTCAAATGTGTGTTTTGTATTTTATCCACAAAACCATTTCTTTTCTTCGCACGCAATTAATCTACAAATGGTAAACATGCACAATTGAAAATTAAATTAAAAATTTTATATCTTCTAAGGAAACGAAAACACCCGATGTATTTACTACGGATCTAAGAGCGAAAAGACAGAATGTTTTTTATATTAACAAATCAGAACAAGAACAAAAGATGAGAAGAATATAGGTCCATTAACTTTTGAGTCTTAATTTCAAAACATAACAGATTTTGAAGTTTACTAAAATTACAAAATCTTTTGTAAGACAAGTTCATTTCGACTCTCTCTTTTGCTAAACCAATGGTGCTTCTTGTTTTTCCACACATGTAGGATGAAGATCATAATCGCAAGCATCACAAGAAAACGCCCAAAACCTACCTTGCTTCTTACAGAAGTCACACACATAAGCTTTCGCCATATCCAGCTTTAGCTCATGTTCATGTTTCTTATCTCTCACTTTCCTTGGAAACGAATCACCTTCTTTCTTCAAACAAGCTTCTAACTCAACAATCCTAGATTCAGTGAACGGATAACTCCTCGATCCATACAACGATACCATTTCTCTCGCGTTTGTGCTCACGGTTTTCTCTTCAGGTCCTATGATGACCAATGCAGGTATGAGTTTGATGTTGAAGATTCTACAAAGATCTAGTCTTGTTCTGTCCTCATAAGGTATTGCAAGCCATGGCATATTGGTCATGTTGATGTTGAACTCTCTTGAGTCTCTGTCTGTTGAGACTAAGATGACTTCGAAGTTGCCTTTTGTGGAGGTCCTAAGATCATTGTACACATCTATGAGCTGAGAAGTGAATGATCGAAAAGGCGGACACCAATGTGCACCAAAGTACAAACCTATGGTCTTTCCCACAAGGTCAGAAACAAGTACCTGCATATTGTTCATAGACATAATCAATTAAGAATCATTTGATCAGACCAGATAGTTGAAAGGTATAAGTCAGTTTTTTTACCTTACTTCCATTTCTAGAAACAACGTAATTCCGGGATTCATGCGTAAGGAGTTTCACCAGCTGTCCTCCAGCGCGCTTGGAGTCATCGATGGCCTTGAGTTCTTCTTTTCTCTTTTTGGTAAAAGGAAATGCTTCGGGGCCATAGTCTTCAATTAGACCAATAACATCTTCAGCGACCATGATTTCATCTGGATATAGAGGAACGAGTGACGGGATACGAGCAATCCTGTACTTGTCCGTTAATTTGTTGCGTAGGCTTAAACTGAAGGGAACTGCGAGCCATGGCATGCACCAGAAGTGTTCATAGAATAAAGTCATATCATGATCAAATGAGACAAAGATGATCTCGAGGTCTTCTCCTCGTTTCTGAAGACTCTCGTAGAGTTTTACCAACTCCGGAGTGAAGTCCTTGCAAGGCCTGCACCAATTTGCAGAGAAGAAGAGACAAATCGTTTTCCCATGAATATATTCCAACGGCACCTGATGAAGTGACCTTACAGTTTAGTAAAACGTCCTGAACGTAGAATAATCACAAACGACTCTTAAACGCGTTATGAAGCAATAAGGAGAGAGAATGATTGGTACCTCGCCACTATGTGACAAAAGGAACTCAATCCCTTCAGCTGCAAGTATGGAGTAAATATCATCATTTTCGGGAAACTGGACTTGGTAGTCTGCTGTTACTGCCATCTACACTGCAACACCACTATGCTCTTTATGCTTCTTCCGTTCAGAAACTTTGATAGAGAAACCTAAACCAATATAAGAATGAACATGCTTCATAAAGAACAGGTGCTTTAGCCTTATTGTAGGAGTACATGCTATTATGTTATCCAAAACAGCTCAAGTGAACTCCAACGCCAAAGGCTTCAAACGAAACGAGCACATGCGTTGTGATTTAAGCGTTGTGATTTAGTTAAACTCATGAAGACTGAGATATTCTAGACAGCTCTACAAGAAAACCTTTTTTTTTCCTGAAGATTGAAAATCCCAAGTTCCATCTCATGTGATCAAAGCATATAAATATAAAAAGAACCAATTTTAAAACATTAGAAACTCAGAACAGAACTTCCAGGAATATACAACTGAATAATCTGAAAGACAAAGACGATGAACTGTATCAGAAGGCCTGCTCAGAAAAAGAGTAGCAAGTGAAAACTCAACATACCTGAACCAGAGAGGTCGTGATATGATACGAGGAAGCTAGTCAGAAACAAATTTCAGTACAGAGTAGATTGTGACAAGATTTCACCACTTTAATTCTTGTTGATATTTCTCTCAAGCTTGTAAATTCCAAGAAAAGGGATAAAGGGAAATCACATGGAGACAAGAAAACAACTAAAGAAAAATATATAAATTTTATTAGAGGTCTCTATCAAACTAACTTGTAAAAGTAAATCAAAATATCCTCAAAGAATATACCAGCTGGAACGTTACCCAGTAGCTAAAGCAAACAAGCTTGTGAAAACCATAAATTAATATTCTTGCTTATCTCAACAGTGCATCAGAAAGTGGACAAGTTGAAGAATAAATGGACATAAAAGACATTCTTTCTTGCGTCTAGATGAATACAAAACGAGGGCACGTATATTCACAAAATAGGGGAAACATAAGCTGAAAAAGCAAAAATCAATAAAAAAGAAACAAAAGCTTGAAGCTTTACTCATCAACCATAAATAACTAAGAAAAGAATTGAATGCGAATAAACATTATCGTGTTTTACCTACAAACAGAGACACGAAAACTTAATCAACAAACATCAATAAGACTTTAGATGACGAAGAAGAAGAGTTAAGAGACAGGCCTTCAATGGTTAACTATTACATGAGCGAGAACTCCTCAGTCATGGCTCTTGAAGAACGATGATCACCATCACTAGCAGTCACGTATGAAGACCGAACACTCTCTTGACCTCCACCTGCATCTCTGTCAACTTCTTCTATTCGATCAACAGCCTCATGAAGCTCAATTCTCCTCTCAATGTCCCAGTCACAACATCTCAACCCAATCTTGAGCAGCTTCAACATTTGCCCTTCGTGTTCTTTCCCTGCTTTCATCTCCTTATCGAACACATCAGCTGTCCACTCTGTTCTCGCCACAGACTCAACCCAAGCAGCTAGCTCGTCATCAGCTCCTTTCCCTTGCCGGAGATAGTTCGCAGGAAACTTCCCGGTCAGTATCTCGAGGATCAAGATTCCCAAGCTCCAAACATCAGACTTTCTGGAAGTCCGGTCTTGCTGAGTGAACTCTGGTGCCTTGTAAGCAACCATGAACTGCTGACACTGGTCCTTGTTAACCACCGGGACTAGAGCGTAGTCCGTTAGTAACGGCTCGAAGTCATGGTCAAGCAACACATTGGAAGATTTGAGATGGCCGTGAGGAAGATTCAAATCCGGGAATACTCTGTAGAGATAAGCTAAACCTCTCGTAACTCCTCTTGCAATCTTTAACCGAATCGGCCAATCCAAAACCACCTGACCGGGTGTCCGGTTTGCTGTACCAAAATTAAATCAAACGGTAACTTAATCAGATTCGTTAGTCGTTAGGTATAAATCATTAGAAGGAGATGAGAAAAACATTACCATGGAGGAGATTGGCGAGGCTTCCATTAGGAAAGTAATTGGTTACGAGAAGCTTCTCCTCTTTTCTATAATAGAAAGCGATCAACGGAAGGAGATTAGGATGAGACAACCGTCCGATCTTCTTCATATGATCGTAAAACTCTTCTCTCCCGATATTGCTCATAAACCTAAACCGTTTCACAACCACCGCACGGCCGCTCGTTAGAGCCGCCTTGTACGACGATCCGAATCCTCCGCTGCCGAGAACCTCCGCCGACGCACGGAGCATATCTTGGAGAGTGAACTTCTCCTGATCATTCCGAACGAAATGCAGCTTCCGTTGATCTCCTCGCTTCTCTTCTTCTTGACACTGAGCTCCTTCGGATATTGCTGATGTTGCTGTTGAATCTCGCGGCACGCCTTCGTTTGCTAGTTTCCTGTAGACCTTCGAGTCCATCGAGCTCTTCTCACTGTGTTGTTGCTCCGTTGTTGGTCCGTAGACTGTGCCGAGGCCATGGCTATTGCCGCGATCGTGTTCGTTTCGTTTCCGCTGACGACGGCTGAGGATGCAAACGGAGCAAAAGACGGTGATGAGGACAATGACGGCGAGGACGGTGAGTGCAAGGAGAAACACCGTGAACAACGGCGGACGAGTGTATCTGCAGCGAAGCAAAGGCGGTCCACACAGTCCCTTGTTACCTGTTTTAGACCCAAAAACGAATTATTTGAATTTTTCACTTCTTATCTGGCCCATTTAACCATAGGCCCATTAATAATACAAACTAGAACTGATGGGGAACTTACTATTTTTACTAGCTCGATCTATTCCGGCGAAAGAGTAATTTTCACATATGATTCTAGAAGAAAGCTAATCATATTGCACATTATGTCAAATTAAAAAATATATTGCAACTTCACGTGGAAAACTCAAACGTGCCTAACGTGCTCCTCACTACTTACAAAGAGTCGTCCATGACCAAAAAATTCGAAGTTCCCCATGGATGGTAATAATCAGATGAAGTTCATTTCCTTAGGCTTTAAAGTTTTCAAGACTAAATGAATATGGACATGCACTACTGATTGATATTTGTAAACTAAAATCCTAGTCGTTCAAATGTTTTTTTCTCCTACGTGTTACAACGGATTAATCACTTGGGATTATAATATTACTGAAAGGACAAAACATGGTGATAATGATTTACCTAAGAAGAAGGTGATGTTCATGAGGCCGAGACTAAACGGAATACGACCCTCTAATTGATTATTAGCAACGTTAACGGTGACGAGATTCTTCTGTTTAAACGGCGGTATTTTCCCGGTGAACAAATTATTCTCGAGATTCAGCTCAGTCAGCTTCGGCAATTTCCCCAACGACTTGGGTATCTCACCGGAAAACCGGTTTCCTTCAAGATGAACCTTCACGAGATCCTTCATTCCGTCAAACAAACCACCGTCGATCTCGCCAGAAAACATGTTATGGGCCAAGTAAAGATGCACAAGCGAGACTAGCCCGTCAAGTCCACGTGGTATTGGCCCTTGGAAACCGTTACGCATGAAACTAACGCTCTTGAGACCACGCATCGACGCGAGCGCTTGCACGTCAAGCGTCCCCATGAGGCTCATGTTCTCTAGACGGAGAGCGAAAACGGAGCCGTTTGAACACATGACTCCTTTCCATTTCGAGTTGCTTCCTCTTTTCCCGAAGCAAGGAGGATCACCGGACTCCCATCCACTGAGGGCAGAAGCGTTCACGAGAGATGACTTGAACTTCAAAAGAGCGTCTGCGTCACCAACATCGCCGGAGATAGGAACGACGAAGCTGACGGCGAGTAATACTAAGAGAGAGTATAAGACCGAGGATTTGGCATCATCACGGATCATTTCGATCGCCGGAGCGAGAGGTTTTTGAGAGAAACAAAACCAAAATGTGTGTTTGAGAGGAAGAAGGAAGATATATGTCGGAAGGTTTTTTTGGTTTTGACGGATTCTTGTAGATTGAATGGAACGAGATATTGAAGTTTTTTGCCGGAAGAAGAATGAAAGGACGGCTGATGGCGAAATGACAGCAAAGGTCACGCACAAATCGTTTTCGCCTGCTAATATGTGAGTTTTCTTTTGAAAAAGCTCCAACAACAACGTGGAACCAAGTAAGTCTTGTCCAAGATCGGATGGTTTGATCACAATTTTGAGTTTTGACCTTGGTTACGTGTTTCTTATGTTTAATTTAAGTAGATTATATATCTTACAAGTCCTATTCCTAACATTTTCTTGGCTTTGACATTTTTGTAAGAGTAAATCTTTTTATAGATTACATGAAAGTTAATGATCTCCATTAATGTTGTCAAAACATATGAGTTGTACACATTTTTTATATCTCCATAAAATCCGTTACATCATAATCCCTCTAAAACATTTGATCTGCCGATTAATTGGTGTGGGTTAATGGAATTCTCTGATACATTGTATGATCTACTGAGGTTTTCATTACTAGTTGTTTAAAAAAGAAAATAATAGTATAAAGATATTCAATTCTGTAACAGTGCATTGTAATGGATTTTCTTAAAATACATTAAATTTTAGTATGGTTTAATAACTTTGAATTGGATGGAATTTGTTAAGAGCATATAAGACAAGAAGTTATACTACATAGTTTACGCAAAAGGGACTCCATGGCCCAATGGATAAGGCGCTGGTCTACGAAACCAGAGACTCTGGGTTCGATCCCCAGTGGAGTCGTATTTTTCTACTCCTTAACATTTTTGAAGTATATACAAAGACAGCTTCCTGATTTATATCGCCAGCATTTGAGACACTACGATATTACACAACTAAAAAAGATAACACTACAATATAACATCTTAAGTATTTTAACTCCAAAGAAGCAACAGTTATTAACAGCAAAAGTTGTGAACTTTGGAAATCACTGGCTTTCGTGTGGGGCTTCACGGAACCTATTAAGGATACCAACGATTTCACTCAGACAAGCGATTAGCTCTTCTCCTTGCTGTCTCACAAACTTCATTTTGCCGTCAATGCCGATGTCTCCCCCTGTTTCACTACCCTTTGCTAGATTTCTCCCGACTATTGCATGTATCAAGTCAGCTTTCTCACCTAGCTTCGCTTCCATCGCTTTGACCTCCTCTTCCTTGTTCATCGTCTCCTCCTCTTCTTCGTCCGTGGAGATTTCTTCCACAGGCTTCTTCTCTTCCATGGTTTTCTTCTGATTGGTTGCTTTTGCACGTTGCTCTTCAATGTTTCTCAGAGCTCGGTTCCTCCGTGGCTCCTCTTCTGCCTTTCTCTTATGTGGTGGATTCTCCTTCATGACAACCATAGTTCGTTGTCTTGACCTTTTTGATCCTGCAAAATTCGAAGTTTAGAAATAGCATAAAAAAGGTGGGTGATTCTTGACTGAGCCAGCCTAGTACAAAGAGAGAGCAGTTCACATTTATCTATTAACTAAATACCAATCTATGCAAGAACCCCTTTTCTTTGAGGTTGCAGGGGAAGCACAGCAAGGCAGAGTGTTATACGGAGATTCCGACAATGCCTAACCAACTATACCGACACTGTTCCAGCCAAAGTGTTGTTTGTTTGGTAAGGAACCAGAGAAGAACAGAGTTATATGTACCTAATTCAGCAGTGAGATCAAGAACTTCAAAGTCATCTTGAGCTTCGGGGTCACTATCAGTATCAGGTTCAGTGTCAGCTTTGTTCTGTTGGATCATCACAACCGCATTGATGGCTTCGAAAAGCTGGTTCTCGACATTCAAAGGAAGATTCAGTTTCTTCCTCTTGTCAATACTGAGAGACCAATAGGAAAGGGAACGGCCTCGTTCCCAGTTCTTGATCTGAGTGTAATCAGAGACCAATGAATCCCATTTCCTCCTGCACTGGTTCGGAGCTCTGTGTACATCCAAAGCGTTACAGTTCTCAGAGATCATCGTCCATTTCTGGAAGCTAGATAAAGCATTCGAACAATCAGCTTCCACCGCAGCGATCTCGTTCACGAGTATCAGACAGTCTTTGAGTGTCCAGTCCGGAGCAACTTGTGACCTCGTTCTCCGTGAACCGGAACCGGAACCGCCTTCCTCCATCTTCTGCATCTTGTTTAAATGAACGAACCTCTACATAAGATTGGAACGATAATCCAAAAGCATTCGAGAATTCCAAACTGGCGATCAAAAATTCAATAGAGTGAAACATTACCAGATCGTCGGAAACTGTTTCTGGGGAAATGACACGTCGAAAGCCGGCAAGTCACTGTGATCTATCCGACAACGAGAAAGGGAGTAATAAGAAGATGAGTATCTGTTGTAGAAGTGAGGCCTAAGCCGAAATATCATGGAAAGGCCCAAACTATCTTACTTGCATTAAATTTTGTATTTTCTTTTTTATTAGACGATCAGCCCATAACCATTTTTTCACACAACGCATTTTAGGGAAATGTATAGTTCATTCTTTTTCCGAGTATGATAAAAAATCAAAGACGGCTTCGTTTGAAAAGAGACTTCTCATTTTAGCTTTCTCGGAGTCTGTTATAGCGTAATTCATGAACAAGCCAATTTGTCATGTGGGAATAGTTAAAATAAACTAGTTTATTTACCTTAAGTTAACCCCCAGAAATATTGTTGTTTTATGTATTAGTGAGACAGTGACGTCAGTAATGTATGTATCTGCGTTTGTGTAACAAATACATTCTGACTATTTGTGTATTTTTCTGGTTGATTGTGACTTTGTGGATTGTTTCAAAGATCAAAGCTTTTATAACTAAGTATTTAAAATCTTTAAAAGGACATCTTTTGTGATTAAAACTGATGATAGATACATTCTTCAAAATCCTGTCATTTTGTAAGATTTAAAATTAGTTTCTAAATGTATCTCTCTATTCCTTTTGGGAAAAATTTGCATCTTTTATTAGGGAAATACTGTGTTTTCTTTAATACTAGAAGTTAGAGATATGGGATTCCACAAAAAAAAAAAATCAATTTGAAATAAGAGAATATATATAAATTCCTTTTGTTTTGAGAAGAAAGATATATAGGAAAAAGGGCCGAAACAAGCGTCTTCACCGGTCCGTCACGTGACCAATGGACCGCGGAACAGACAAATAATCAGATGAAACTTGAAACATCATGCGTGGCATGAACACGCGGTTCCTCTCTCTCTCTCCCTTCTCTGATATTTCTATAAAACCTCTTCTTCCTCCACATCGCCTCCTCCTCATTTTATTACACCTCGAGACCAGAGAGAGAGAATATAAGAGAGAGAGAGGGAGAGTGAGAGAGGTTCTCAGAGAAAGGAGGGATAAAGGAGCTGAGTGGTCTCATTACCAGTACCAGCTCCATACGAACATAAGCGACGTCGTTCCCTCGACCATCCTCTGCAATCTCTCCTCCCACGAGTTTCTCGAGTTGTAGTCTAATCTGATTACGAAGAGGAGATCTTGTCTCACGGTGGGATTGTATTTATTCTCTTCACGAAGATCTTGCCCCATAGGGTAAAGTTTTGATTTTTTCTTTCTCCCGCATTTCGGTTTTTAGGTAGCTTCTGTTGCATCTTCTCAGCGAGTTTTCTATCTGGTGAAACTTTATGTTATTGTGTGATCGGAGAAAATTGCGTACTGTTTGATTATGATGATTGCACCAAATTTCTAAAGAAAAAGTTACGCCCTTTCTTCATAGAATTTGGTAGCACATGCCTCTTTAGCTTTTGTCTTTGTTCCAAAAGTTTGGTAATTTGGTAGCATATGCCTCTTAGTTCATAAGCTACCTAGAAATTTTCTTTTAAAAAAAAAAACTGAAACAATGAAGATTTGGGTCTTAATCTTGTCTGAGTTGTCGTAAAGAAAATCCTAAAATTGAGCTTATCTGTTGACATATAAAGCTGAAGTAACAATTGGAACGCTGGTCCACTTGTGATTTGTCTTAAATGTACTCTGCACATGTGTTCTTTGGCTCTTGCCTTGTCTTTACATGTTCTACCTTTTACCTCAGCATTTACCATCCACAAAATCATGATTTCTGTCTTAGTCTTACAGTTTTTTCTTTTGGTGTTTTACAGCACTGAACTACAGAAGAAGATGGTGATGTGGGTCTTTGGCTATGGCTCTCTTGTGTGGAACCCAGGATTTCACTACGATGAGAAAGTTTTGGGTTTCATCAAGGGATATAAACGTGTCTTTGATCTTGGTAAAGTTTTTTTCTTTTTCGTTCAGAAATAATTTTGCTCGTTTTGCTTATTTGACTGATATACCTCTTGCTGTCAACAAGTGATGATTAAATTGACTCTTTTTGTTTGATATCACTTGTTAGCTTGCATTGATCATCGAGGTACACCAGAACACCCTGCAAGAACTTGCACACTCGAGAAAGATGAAGAAGCCATATGTGTAAGTAGAGTCTCTGATTCAAGGATCTTAGAGTGTTCATGAGGTCTGCTTAGTTACTCATACATTCTCTTTTTCTTACTAACAATCCAATATTTTCTTGACAGTGGGGTACTGCATTCTGTGTCCGTGGAGGACCAGAAGAAGAAAGTCTGGCTATGGAGGTATATCCCTGCATCTTAAAACTAAATCAGTTGATGCATCATGTTCATGCCTTTGTGTTGATCAGTCTGTTTATGCGCAGTACTTGGAACGTAGAGAGTGTGAGTATGATCTCAAGACATGTGTAGACTTTTACAAGGTGAGTCATCCCGATTCTATTGAACAAGCCTATTCTCTAATGATCGTAAAAATTGACCTCAAAAGTTTCTTCTCTTAACTTACACAGGAAGATGATCCGCTGAAGCCAGCTGTAACTGGGGTGATGGTGTAAGTTGTTTTCTCTTTCGTTTTCTATATGACAAGGGTCTTTAAGAATGGCGCTGTGTTTCTTACTTTTGTTCTACAAGTCTGTTTAGTGATTTCTCTTGGATTCATTTTTATCAATCTTCTTCAGATTCACTTCTACCCCAGACAAGGTCTCCAACAAGTATTACCTTGGACCTGCGCCATTAGAAGACATGGCAAGGTAAACACTGAAGCCTCCACATCAACCTCTTCTGTTCCTTCAGTTTATATGACAAATTTTCGTCCTCACACTAGTCAATTCTTTTGTGTATGTAAAGACAAATTGCGACAGCCAATGGACCATGTGGTAACAACAGAGATTATCTCTTCCTGCTAGAGAAGGCAATGCACGACATTGGTTAGTCCATTCTCCCTTTGTCTACAACATGATTAGGAATTTGAACAAATCTTGAAGTCTTTATGCGAATAGATCATTGATAATCACTCTTCAAAACCAACATAGACTTTGTTTTTATGTGTTGAGCTATGTTGTTGTTGTATCATACAGGGCATGAGGAGGACTATGTTATAGAGCTGGCGAACGAGGTGAGAAAAGTTCTCGCGGAGTCTGCAACGAAGAAAGTGACACCGGTGAAGGAATCAAGAGCGAGTCGTGCGGCTAACAAGTCAAAGAGCAATGTCCCCACGGCTCATCAGATACTTCCTCATCAACCTGAAGCCGTTGCCACTACGATATAGCTCTTGTAGTTGTCTTTTAATTGGCTTTTTAGAGACAAGTGATTTGTGAAAGCAGATCGTTTTTACTTCTATTTTAACGAACTTCGTTTGTTTTTGAGTAGAGAAATATGATCGCTGTGCGTTTGGAACTACGTTGTCTTCTTTGTTGTCATAAAGAGTGCTAGTTGTGTTATCTTCCTGGTTGTCTTTTGCGATGTCCTAACGAGTGCTAGTAGTTCTGCGAGTACCTTTTGATGAAAATAAAAAATATGGTCGAAGTAAATTAATTACCTAGCACTTATGAAAGATTTCAATGATCAAGAACATTACTAGTGTACAAATTTTTGGTTACAGATTTGTTTTTCCTTGTACGTCAGGATGTGTTAACTTTTTTTTTTGACGGAATGAATACACGACACTTTAACAACAAAAATGAAGAAAAACATGTCACTTAAAAAAAAGAACTCGACAAGGTCACACGATAGAAAAAAATGGTTAACACTTGTAGGACGAAAATAAAGTTAATCTTCTAAATTCCTCTAAGGGATATGTACCATTCATTTTTTTGTTTATATTTTCAATAGAATGAAAAGAAAATACTGTTGTCCAAAAAAAAGAAAAAAAGAAAGAAAAGGAAATACTTATTTCATTCTGAGGAGCGTAATTTATGCATTTTAGCAAAAAATAAATGAAGAATTTATTAGGTAATTAGGTATTGGGCTTGTAATTGGACGGTCCATGAAGATGAATTAGGTCTTGGACTGTTGACGTTAATAATGTTTCTATGATGGCCCAATAAACTTCACCCGAAAAAAAGAGAACCCGACTTGGGGATTAAGTCAGTTCTTCTTCTTCTTCTTCTTGATTCACCCCTCTCTTGTCATCAGTAATCTGGGATTTTTAGTTACAAAGCTCTAAGTAAACTTACGGATTCTTTTCGTCTAATACAAGTTTCGAATTCTAAAGCGATGGATCTCAATCTAGATGCGCCGCACTCCATGGGGACGACCATCATAGGCGTCACTTACAATGGAGGTGTCGTTCTCGGAGCCGACTCACGTACCAGCACCGGTCTGATTCCTCATCTCTACTCTTCTCTTCTAGGGTTTTTTTAATCTTTCTTTTCTACTCTTTAAGCTGAGCTTTCGTTTCAATCGCGTATCTCGATTGGTCTAACTGATGGATGAAATTTGGGATCTGTTATTATTTACTCTGCGCAGGGATGTACGTAGCCAATCGGGCTTCAGATAAGATCACACAACTCACCGACAATGTCTACGTCTGCCGTTCTGGATCGGTAGGATTGCTTTTGTGTTCGCTACACTTCTTTATCACATGTTTAGTTAGCTCTGATTCAAAGTCCTTTCCTTTTACAGGCTGCTGATTCTCAGGTTGTCTCCGACTATGTCCGCTACTTTCTTCACCAGCATACGTCAGTGTTTCATTCTTCCCTTCATTCGACCTACATGACTTTACGCTATTTTGTTTAAAAACCTTTCCTTTGCTTTTATGGTTTGCAGAATTCAGCTGGGACAGCCTGCCACTGTAAAGGTTTCCGCCAACCTTATCAGGATGCTCGCTTATAATAACAAGGTACAAGTTTTGCTTTAAAGCTTTGCACCTTCTTTGCTTGTTTTATCAGAACCCAAACTAGTGGGAATTTTGGATGTTGTTCCATTCTCTATCAGGATATAAAATGTTATACAGAATCATTGATAACTTCTCTGTTTAAAAGTGTGACCTTGCGAAACATGACAACTTGCTTATGTTTCATTGCTGCTGTTTGACTTAGAGCTTAAAATTTTGGGGGCCATTCAGAGTTATTTACATGTTTCAGTTAGCTTGCTAGTATATATGAATCAACTCTTGTCCGTAGTGTTCTGAAGAATGAAAATTTAAATGGAAATGTCAAAAGTATCTGTTATAAATGCTGTTGTATATATATCCTACGGTCTCAGTTATCTGTACTGAGTCTCATCTATCTATGCCAACAGAGATGCATGTCTAGTGCGTTATTCCTTGTTTTGATTATATGGATTTGTTGACTGAAGCGTTGCATGTCTTTGTTGAGCAGAACATGCTGCAAACCGGCCTTATAGTTGGTGGCTGGGATAAGTATGAAGGCGGAAAGATCTACGGGATTCCTCTCGGGGGAACTGTAGTGGAGCAACCGTTTGCTATTGGAGGTAAAAAACATAATTGTTCTGCATCTTATGATTTTTTTGTTTTGTTTTAACATAGCTTTATTCGTGCTAAATACCTAGTGGAATTGTGTGTGTTTGTGTAGGCTCTGGCTCGAGTTACCTTTACGGGTTCTTTGATCAGGCGTGGAAAGAAAACATGACCAAAGAAGAAGCCGAGGTAAGGCTGTTCAGATCATTATATCTGCATATGAAAAATCTCACCAACCCCCATTTGTTGTAAATACTGATCCTTTCTATTGTATTTACGTTTGTGTATTTTGCAGCAACTTGTTGTGAAGGCGGTTTCACTAGCCATCGCCCGTGATGGAGCCAGTGGAGGTGTTGTACGAACTGTCATCGTAAGATCTCCCTCTGACCACAACTTCCTTAAGCGAAACCTATATAACCTCTTTAAGGGAACTTAGTTAACAAACTGCCTTCGATGTTTTTCTTGAACAGATAAACTCAGAGGGAGTGACCAGAAACTTCTACCCTGGGGATAAGTTGCAGCTTTGGCACGAGGAGTTGGAACCCCAGAACTCCTTGTTAGACATCCTGAATGCTGCTGGTCCTGAACCAATGGCCATGTGATGCAAACAACGATCATTCTCTTACCCTTGTTAAACAAACGTTTTAGATGTTTCGTTACATTTGCCAATGTCATACTCTAAACCCTGTTTGAGGTTATTTTGGATCGATCCGATCTGTCTCTCTCTTTGAAATGGATATCGTATTTGTTTATGGTTATGGTTTTAATTCCGCTGTTCTCAAATTCAGTTAGTAGAAACTTTGCCATTTCCTTGTAATAACAACCAAGAAATTCATGGTGAACAAAAAAAAAAAAAATTGGTAAAAAATCTTAAAATAGTAATGACATCTTTTTACATGCCCGACACGTGGCCGGACAATGGACACTTCAACTACTATAGAATGTTTCAATGGACAGAGTCAGTCAGAGAGACAAAAGGAAAGATGAGTATGTTGTCGGGGAAAGCTGGTCATGTTCTCTTTGTCTATGGCAGTCTCCAGGATCCCGAAGTCGTTAACGTGCTACTTAATCGCGTCCCTGAACATTTATCCGGCGAACTCTCCGGCTTGTACGTCTCTCTCCCTCTCTCTCTCAATCAGCATGTCTTAATTTCATGCGTTTTTCGATCCAATTAATGAGGTTGATTATTGGCGATTCTGGGGTTATTTCAGTCACAGGTTTAGACTCAAGAATCGTGTTTATCCAACTATTCTACCGGACGGTACCGGAGAAGTATCCGGAAAGGTTTGATAATTACCCTGATTCTCCTCTCCACATTCGTCACTTGTATGCGCAGAATGATGGAAAACTAGGACAAGAGTTTATAAGACAAACGTTAAGGCCATTGTTCTTTTGTTGAATGTTTTGTGTTAGTGTGTTATTACTGTGCAGAGAGACTAGAGAGATGGATGATATTGTTTCACTCTCTGTTTTGACTTTTGTGTATAATCCTGATTTTAAGGTTTCTCAGAAGAATATTTGTAGGAATTTTGAAGTGGTACGTTGTTCACTTGTTCTTGCAGGTGCTAAAGGGCATAACAGATGATGAACTGAAGTTGTTAGATGAGTTTGAGGACGTTGAATATGACAGGAAGGCTGTTGAAGTGGTGCTGACGGTACTTATTACTGTTTAATTCGGAACAAGTTTTTCCTTTCAGTTACATCTAGTTTGGATTATCTTAAGATTAGATTCTTATGTAAACCTCTTGTTTGCTTTTTACAATTGCAGGATACTTCAGAGAAGCTGCCAGTGGAAACATATGTATGGAAGGACAAAGATGATCCGGATCTTTATGGCCAATGGGATTTCGAGGTCAGAAATCTTATGTTATTATCTTTCCTTGTTGCTTTTGTTATGTGAAAGTTTCAATCTTTGTAATATGTTCAATTGTGTTTAGGAGTGGAAACGACATGACAAGGAAGATTTCGTAACCGCCACAAAGAAATTTGTGGAAGAGAGGAAATTACCTGAAGCAAAGACGAGGATCGACACATTCAAAACATTCTTTAAGCAGGATTCTGAGGATGGTAAACCTCTGGATTCTTGATGCTTTCTCTCTGTGACTTTTGGTTCATCCAATTATAATGAGGCCATTGCTTCAACTTCATTTGCAAATAAGACTTGTGGGAAATGTTGTTTGGGAAATTTATAAAGAAACAGAAACATGAAAGCGATAATTCTAGTGAAAATATACTAGAGAGATTGGCTTGCATGATCATGTAATCCCAAGTAAACTCTTATGATTTGTAATTTCATTGCAGAGTGACTTTATTTAGTTTTAGCCTTCATATAAAAGATTCTTCCTTCCCTCTTTTATACGGAGGTTTACGTAACGGTCTAGGTTCCTCCCACGGCTTATATATCCACTAGCTCATGAAAACAAAATCAACTTCTTGTGCATAATCCTAAGGTCGACTCGTGTATTTGGTTTAGGTCCAACTTGCGTCGGTTCGGTTAATTAATAATTATGGTCCCGTTGTGACCGCTTTGTGGTTTACCATCACCACCAACGAACTCCGATTGTGAAGACAAACGCAAATGAGGACGTCATTGTAATAACTGCTCTGGACTGTAACCAGTTAGTTTTTCTATCTATTGCTTTTTTTCTTCTCTCTGTACTACTGATATACTTGTTAATGTGTAAGACTTGGCTAGCTTTTGATCACGGGAGTATCCTTGCCGCCTATAATGATTAATGCTCCTAACAGAACATTCAAAACTTTCTTTTGTTTCTGTTATTGTCTTTTAGTTAATAACTTTGGACAGCAATCTTTATAAAGCAGTAAACTATATGAGTCATGGACGTACAATCACAACGACTTTTTTGAAGTTTTTCGAGGCGTATGGTTTGTTCATGTTAAATTTCTTGCTGGATCTTGCTGTCTTAGTGTCTCATATATGGATGGAGCCTGCTCATATAAGCACTGAATAGTATTTGGTATCCTCGAGATCAGGTTCAGGGGATCATGACACATGTATTTTTAGGGGGTTGCTTTTGCTTAAGATGGTGTTTAAGTCTCAGGGTACATATGTCATGTGACCTTTCCGTTTTATCAGATCTCGGCTGCTTAATCTTTGACTTTGACCATGAGAGAGAACATATCATTTCATAGATACCTCCTTCTCTCTTTCATCTCTTTTGAATCTTGATTGATTTTGGGAGGATACCAAGATCATTCCTTTTGATTTTGCCGTACTCTGTTAGGATAAATCGTCTAATTGCATGTGATTTCAATAATGAGGGGTACTTAATTTAGAGAAAATGTTGCCTGTGATGCTGTGACTCCCTTATTATATGCACTAAATAAGATACTTATTATAGCATTAGCTTCGGTTGTAAAAGCATAGGATACTGTACGTTTGTTAATCTAAATAGTTTTAACAACCACAGTCCCCACTTGATGATTAAAAAGTACAATGCCGTAGGTACTCTTTTCTTTTACACTAATTTAATTGATGTTAGTTACTCTATTAGTTTATGTTAAACCTCTGATGATTTGGCATAACTGCAACATCAATACACATGGGTAGTTTCCGGAAAAAACGGAGGATGCATAGATCGAAACATCAACCTTTTGCCATTCCCATTATTTGTTATTTTGTTGCATGGTCTCCTAAGACTAACCATGGGACCTAAGAGTGCCATATGATTTAGCACACTGGTCTAGCGTAACTTTAAGCTAACGAACTTATGGGATTCCCTAGGCCCCTAGTTTACCTCTGGCCACCATTGCACCACCCCCTTCTTGTGCTGATGCAGGTGTTTAAACCCTGTAGCTGCTTTTGTTTAGGAGTTTGTGATTATTCATTCTTACACTACCCATGTGAATGTGATACATTCTCCTTAGTCCTTCCTGTTCATTCGTACGGTGTTATCCGCTTAGATGAAGGATTGGCTTTTGTGATATAGTATATACCAGATAACAGAGATTCTCTAATTTGCCTTTATTGGAAGAGAGAGAGAGGGAGTGAAAGAGGGAGATTGTATTGTGATTTGTGAATTTGCTTTGAATGGATCTACTGATGAACGAGAAGTCTGAAAATATGAAGTCTCATTCGAAGCTTTAGAGAAAGGTGCTATTGAGATATTGTTTTTCAATCTTTTCAATGTTCCGTTTGTACATTCCGTTATTCAAAAATCCGTCGTCTCTCATTCTTTTTCTCTTTAAAGGTGCAGAGTATACAAGTTCAAATCCCCAAGGGAAAAAGTGGGAACATGGGGAAGAGCAAGAACAATGGTTCAAAGCAACAAGCAAATCAAAACCAAAAAAAACTATCTGCACATTGGACTGTGAGGCTGGTGAGATGGAGTCCTAGGGCAATCCGAAGGATGACGATAACTTATCACTTCCTCAGTTGTTGCATTGAACCTGCACTCCTGTGTGGTCAGGTACGCATCAGTCTTGTTGTCCTCCATTATCTTCAAAATGCTCTCGAACACAGCAACTTCACAAGGAATCTTCAACACACCAGCTTGTTGAAACCCAAACTCTTCTTCTGCTTCACGCAACAGCGCGTGGAAAGCTTGGTGGCTAAGGTAGTCCGTTGGTATCTTGTATCTCTTCTCCTCCTTCCCCACCGAGACAGCTAAGTAGCCTTTAGGAATGGCTGTTACATCTGTGAAGGATAGTGTCCTCTTCAGAAACTTGATGCTCTTGCTTCCACTTCCACTTCCACTTCCAGTTTTGTTGAGGTTGTTGCTGTCTTCTTCAATGTCAATCTTGTTTTTTTTGGCTTGTTTTGATGCGTGAGCGACTTTTCGCCATTTCTTGAGGATCTGTTGAAGCTTTACGATCTCTCTGATTTTGTTTGACTTCTTGGCTTCCATGGCGGAAACAGAAGACAAAATGGCTATGTTTGTTGTGTTTGATTATCTCTGGTGTTGTGTAATGATGGAGACATGGTGGGGTTTGGAGGTTAGGGAGATATATAGAGGTGGTGATGACATTTGGGAATCTTGTTTTAATTACTTTACTGATTAATTTTGAAATTAATTATTAGACTAATCATATGCTTTTAGTTTTCTTAATACACCCAACTTGGAAAACCTCGAGTTGGGTTATTACTTGTAGTTTGACCTTCTCTTAACTTAAGTCGTTATTAAGGCCATGTTTGTTTATACTTTTGGGATTGCGTTTCAAATCCGCAATTTGTAAACAACACTTTTGTTATTGATAACATCACAAAATGGAAATTGCAAAAACTATGGACTTTAATCTAAATTTCACTCGTTGTACCATTTCATCTTCATAAAAACTAGTACTAGCATACAATAAATGTTGAACCCATGATATAATATTTTTGCCCAACAACGCGATATATAATATTAAAATTGCATTTCCAATGCTTTACAAAAACAGCATAAATGGTTTCAAACTCAGGTTTCGTATAAGTGTAAATCCTGCATGATATCAATTGACTTTATACTACCAGTATTAACCATAAGTTATAAAGCAGTTAAATAATTCATTTTTTCAAGTAAGTATTGTTTTGAGATTTTTTCACACAAATAAGGAGTCAAGTTAAGTTTTGTATTTATATTCCTAATTATTAATTATCTAATTTGTTAGTTTTAAGTAGCGATAAACTAGCAAAATTTTGTGATTGTGTATAAATGGGTTTTTAACATTGTTTACTTTGAATTATATATTAAATGATATATTTATGTGAAAAGGATCAAAACATCTTACAAAGTAAATTTCAAAAAAAAACATCTTACAAAAGTACACATAGAGAATATTTATGTATGCACAAATAAAAGAAGAAATAAAGTTTTTTAATGAAGAGAAAAATAATAATAACTTCAATCGTAAGAAACTGAAGTGGTAATGTTTGTGGTGAGAGAGAGAAGAAGAAAAAAAGAAACATGAAACATGGGGGAAGGCTTCAGTTTCCAAAGCAAAACGGCTTCACACTTCAACAACAGTTCATTTCCCTGGGAATCTAACGATTGGATCTCATCTTCACTCTTTCCACACACACACACACACATATATATATATATATGTGAATATAATAGATATACTTCTTTTTATTAATCATAAGCTTTATATCACTAACGACAAACCTAAAAAAAGAAGAGATTACTATAGAATTGTATTGTTTTTACCGACGTATCTTCAGCAGTTCCATTCGAACATGGACGGGCGTGCCGGTAAAGGACTTCTATTTCCACGTCATTGTTCGTGCGGTTTCGGGTTTTAACTGCACCTCCCCATGTGAACATTTTACTTTTCTCAATTTTAGGGAGAGTACTTATTTCTCCAGATCCGATCATTTTATAAGTTTGCATGTGGCTCTGTTTCTAGTAAACTATATTATTACCTTTTCACTAAAAATTTATAACAAATAATGTAAACCATTTTTAAAAGTTCGGTCTAGTTAAATATCAACATACATATCTCAGTTTCTTCTTATTCTTCTGCATGGCTTCATAAATCAGTGATTTTAAAACAAGATGTCTCAATCAGTTAGCTAGCATTACATTGTTCTTTTCCAAAAGGCTCACGTAAAATTAAATCAACAAAATACCAAAAAGGAATAGTTTGAAAAATATTTATCACAAAAAAGAATATTCTGAAAAATATATCAATGGGAATTAATGATTGGCTTCAACGACTAAACCATATGTTCTGAATAATATTCCAACTTATTTAATTTCTTTATCATATATATCAACAACAACAAGTCGGCTTAATAGTACGTAAAATACATGATAAAAAGTTGACGCCGATTTAATAAAATAAGAAACTTATCTTTAGTTCCTTATTCAATATTAAAGCATTCAATTTTTCAGACTGGCGATCGTTGCATGTGCTGGTGATGAACTAGCGGGTAAGCAATGAATATATCAGCAACGATTACGCAAAAAGCATAATAAAACATTTAAAGGTAAAATAACAATATTACTTTAATTATCAGAATATGAGATTGGACTTTTTAATAATGAGTTTATATAATAGGAAAATCATCAATTCACTCAACGCCAAAACTTACAATTCGAAATTTATGATTCGTCCAACGTTATAATACACAAATATTTTTTTTGTTTTTTTTAGCATTTTGAACTAAATGATTTACAATCAGAGGGTCTCCATTCTCTAAAACTGTTTTGAACTGATATGTTAAGTGTGGAAACAAGTTGAAACAAGTTGAAACATATAATAAGCGGAAATAGTTGATGAATAACTCAACTCACAAGAGTTTCTGACAATTCAAGCCTACGACTTGCTCTATATATTTTGTATCTTATATGTAAGACTTAAATTCTATAAATCATGAAATATATCAGATATTAATCAACCGGTGGGTCAACTACTAGAGAAAGCACTGTCCACCGGTTTTTGTCTACCAATTTGATCCCCATCGTAACTGCTATCCACGAGACCAATGAGGCCACCAATCCACCATTTATTTTTATATATTAAACAATTAATCTCTCTAATGATTCATTTACGTAATGGCCCGTACAACATGGCCTTGATCACAATTCACGTTCTTCTTTTTTAGTACGTACTAGTAAATTTTATTTTGATTATTTATATTAACAGTTTAGTTTGCTCCAAATTCAATGATTGATTAGTTACTTAGTCCTTCCAGAAGAAAAAAAACACGTACAGTACGTAGGGTTAGTATATAGGTTTATATAATTCCGTGCATTCTTCATGATATATTTATTTCTGTTTATATGTATATATCTTTAATGGAAAACTGAGTTTAAGTTGTCAAGGTGGTACTAACCACCATGCATGAAGAAACAAACATATATGAATGATTGACCCCCTAGGCCTATTAGGCTATTAATGATTGAGAAAATGTAATTTAAACTGGAAAAAAACAAGCTGGCTTTTATTCCCTGATCTTTCTACGTGCCACAAATCAATAATGATTTTCATGATTATAATTAGTTTTAGATGATTGCTCGAGGATAGTATTTTTATCATATTTGAAAATAGTCTATTAAATCTCTTTATTATATGAAACACATTCCCATCTCCTATTTAATTTAATCTGATCATGCGTTAGCTTTTTCTTGATTTGATTTCCAGTGTCTTGAAGATTTGATTTGCTGTTTTGCAAAATGGATATATGTAAGTGGCTAGATGCTAATACAACGAAGAAACTTCATCTTTTTTTAGTATCTACTAATTTTATTATTTTCTGCTAAAATGGACAATGTATTGAATGGCTAAAAGAAAAAAAAAATTGTAGAAATTGTAAAAGATAAAATTTTGTCACATCTAAAGATTATTTACTTTTGGTTTCTAAAAATCAAAAATTATAAGTCTTCAACAAAAAGTCGAAAACTAGAAACTTAAAAACTGTACAAACATCTGTATCAATTATCAAAAAAAGGTACCATATTTTATCTGCTGAAAAACAGTGGATTAGATTTACCAAATACCAATGGTCCATTCAATATTTTTGCTAAACAGTTTTCATTATATTTATACTGTCTTTAGTAATTTAGTACTGCCTCAATGAAGAAATAAGGCCTTGAAAGTCGAAATAGGCAAATCATAATTTCTCAATTGATATTGAAAACCCATGTATACCTTACTTCACAACTCTCAAGCCCAAATCATCTTTAGTTTATAAAATTAGTTACCCGAGAAATAAGAATGTCTCACATCTTATAATTAGTTGCCCAAGAAATTACATTTTTACTCTAAACTCAATAACATTACTTTTGAAAAAAATGGGTTCCACAAATGAGAGCATATATGATTATTTCCATATGTGGGAAACAGGATTCGAAGATCAACGCGTACACATGATGTCGGATCTATGGCGGGTGACTAAGCTAAATCATATTCATATCGAACCAATCATATTGTTGTCACTATAGAATCCATATCATATGACAAACTAAAAGTGGATATAACAAACCCCTTTCTTAAGTTCAAAGTTAGAGATGATTAAAACCGTCTATCAAAGAAGGTTTATATATGTTATTTTTTCAGAAGAGAAATCGAATCTAGAACGATTTTGGCATATTTGAATGTATAATATTTGGTGATCTTTAAGATAAAAAAGCAAGCACAATCATACAAAAACGAAACTATAAAGGCGTCTCAGATTATAAATGAACCGACTGATGTGTAAAGTAACCAATGCAATTGTTGAGATGAAAAGATATTTACGAGCACATTGTTAATGGGACGAGACAGCACAAGAATTTGTCTAGTGAGGGAGTAGTATTTAATAAATTAAAGTAAAAAAATTTCGTTAAAATCTGATCACTTCTTTTGATAATCGCTGTGACAAACTGTAGCGACCGGAAATTATACATATTAGTACGGCAAACACTGCACGGAAAAGGCAACGCCAATTTTTATGTGGCAGGAACTACCAAAAAATCTGATGATGGTGATACTACAGCAATTGTTTTTTATGTCTCTTGGTAGTGACTGCTTTCACTTTTAACGTACCATTAAATTTACTTACTTCGTCGTCTATTTGTTTTTTTTTTGCTACTGCCGCCGGTGGTAGCAGTCATGGGGCGAACTGTACTTTATTCACGTATGATTTTATTCTGCACAACATCGAATCGACGCTCGTTGAAAAAAAAAAAAACTTATGCCTCAATAGTGTAAATTATAAACATGTTTTATAATCGTGCGTTCTATACATACATGCATTTGTTTCTCTAACAAACAAAAACATGCATGCATGTTTATTTGCTATAATGTTTTTTATACCAAGTTTAAATTCGCATAACGTAAGCCAAGTTTAAATTTGGTATCATGGTACTAAACTTGTTCGGTCATGAACATTACTTTGATTCAAAATACTTAAAAGAACGACATCAACCAACTTAGTTATTCAATAATAATTATAATGCTCAATATTTAATACGTTTCGAAATTATTAAAGAATTAAATATATATATATATTGCTCGATGATTGAATCAGCTTTTTAAGTTTCCTTTAGTACTAACTAATAAGAATCTAAAGAAGAAGCACTATAAAGTCTGGATTACAGAAGGACTCAAAATACGAACCAAGCCGTTCTTCCCGTCCAAGAACGTCGCGACCAAAGCTTGATTCTTTTTTGGTCAAACCAAAATTAATTAGCTGATTAATTAAAGCTGTTTAGGGATACAAATCGTGTATACTTACTTTGGCTCATCGACTTTAACATTGAATTTGCAAGAAACATAGTTGAAAGAAAGAACGATAGATATATAGTTGCTAATTTGCTATAGGGATCTAATCTCTCGAATTTTTTTAGTGGAAATCATTATGAAACTCAGACAAATTAAAAAAAAAAATCATCAGAGAGAGGGTCCAAAGCTTGACTCTCCATTAAGCAATTCGTGTCTATCTATTTTACTTTAGTTTAACCGGAACAAACCGTGTTATTCACTTTCTTCTTTCAAATGTATACGTAATCTTGCTTACAACATCACACTATTATGAAGTAAAATTGGTAATAGTCAAATAAAATCCAGATAGAATATATCTGAGAAACGCGCCTAGTCTGGTCCAAACACTTTAAGGGACACTTCAGTTCTACTACACGATTCAAATTTGATATACAAGGTATAGCATGGGTTTCCTTTTCATTATTCGGCTTGTTATTCTCTTAACCATATTATAACACCCAAAATACATAGTTCGTTCCACTCTAGTACACTAGATATCCGACCGAAGATGTAGTCTATAATACTAAGATATCTTATTTGAAATAGTCAAACATCCGATCCAAGAAACTTCGATGATCGTAGCACGTGGGTTATAATATTTAACTTGGACTAAACTGCATGCATGCGCTGAGTTTTTCACTGAATATCAGTGATTTGGTAGATTGATCGGGTCATATAGATAACGAAAAAGTTGAACTGACTACAAGATAGCTCAAAATTTCTAGAATACCCGATTATGTATGTATACGAGATGGCAGCAAGACTCCATGTCCATGCGGTGGTAAAATTAATTGGTCTCCTTATGAATGTTATTAATTAGTATTCGTCTCCTTGTATGTATTAATACTACGATCCTCCACTCTCGTTAGCGAAATACCACCCC
>KE155120.1:5886-23000 GCA_000411075.1 Sisymbrium irio
CATTTTTCTAGCGACCCGGTCATCTCCATCGCAAATAACACTACCAACAGATATGACAAAGACAGAGAGCAAGAGATAGTGAGAAGAAAAGAAATAACAAGGGAGAGAGAACACCTAAGAGATAAATTCAAATCTTCATCGCCTCATGTTCTTATTCAAGTCTTTTTCTTACCCTTTTGTGTAAATCATTTGATTTAATAATGGAGTTGTGAGAGATGAATCCCATATGAGAGGTTTGGAGACTCGGTGATCATATCGTCTTATGTTTTAAGTATTTTTGTTACTCGGATACAAACCTTAACATCTCTTTTTGACTGATGTTGTTTCTCAAAAAAAAAAGAAAAAATATACCATAAAAATGATTTAATATAATGTTAATAACTAATACATACATATAACTGAGCATAACTTCTCCAGGCCAACAGAACTATCAGCTATAGCAGCAACAAGAAAAATAAAAAAGACAGCATCAAGAACGTTCCCATTAGGAAGCGTGCAGTGAAACAAAGTGTTGCCATCAAAATTGAAAACATTGATCAAAACTTGTTTGAAGTGGCTGAAGAAGTGCCAGACCAAAAAATTTATATATCAAGAAAAAAAAAAACAAAAAAAGTGTGACAAAAATCGCCTGAAATAAGATCACTCTGCGAATAGATCAATCAACAACAGACATATGAAACTTTTCAGACACAGAGATCAAGAGACGAGCTAGTCTATGCCATGTCAGCAGGAGGACGAACAAGGGCAAAGCAGAGACGTTCACCCCACCTGAAATACCAAACACTGATGTCGTCACCGTCTTCCAGTTTGTTACTCTCAACGACATGGTTCCACCCACGAATCAAAGCGTAGTTCAAGGTCCCATTCCCCGATTTTTTCATCATATTCCGTCTCATCAAAATCAAATCCCACTCTTCATTCAGTTCATCCACTAGCATTACTCCAACTCTTTCCTTCTCATCTTCCTCTTCTTCGTTTTCATCTTCCTCTGCTAAGATTGCCAACTCCGCGAGATTCAAGAAGTCGTTACGGATTAGCCTCTTGAAAGGCATTAAGAGACGGCTCTGGCTTGAGTTGACATCTGTTAGGGTCAGCTTCTTCTCAAAGATGGGCCACGGGGCATCAGTTACTTCGTTTCCTTTTTCTTGCTTCTGTGTTTCCAAAAACTCGACCAGCCACTCCGGAGGCGCTCTACCTACCCATGAAAAAGGAGGACCCGTTGCTTTCTTGGATTGACCACCAGTCGTACGCTGCACGGCACTTCTCTCGCGCCTTGTCTTCTCCGTTTCGCTCGAAGACGGAAACGACTGAGAATCAGGGTTTGGTGCGTTTGTTGTCGTCTCCGTTTTCTCAACCTCTTCCGTGTTGTCATCGACAAGTAAGGTTGAAGAAGAAGGATGGTTTTGTGTGTAATTTAACTCGGAGGAAGCCGCGAGAAACAATTGAGAATATGAGAAAGAAAGACATTGAAGTGGGTTTGATGGGTCTTCTACCTCAGAATCATCGGGGATTGTGTTAAGGTCGAGAAGCGATGAAGAAGTAGAAGCTCCTTCAAGGTTTTCATGGTTTTGTGGTCGGGCAGACTTCCTCAAAGAACTCCTAGGTTTCCTTGGGAAGTTATGGTAGATTCTCTTGTCCATGTCTTCTTCTGTTTCAGAGGGAGTCTCCGTCTCTGTGTGACAGTGGTAGATTCTCTTGTCCATGTCTTCTTCTTTTTCAGAGAGAGTCTCTGTCTTTGCGTCGCAGTTGGATTTTATGATACGGTCTTGTTCTTCTTCGTCTTCATCATGTAACATGACAGCTGCATCAACCAAAGTACAGAAATTTCTCGAGCTTATCTCTTTCTCCGCGGCCGCAAGATGATCATTGTAATACATAGTCTTTTTCTTTCCGTCTTTTCTGTTTTTCTCCATCTTTCTCGTCTTAATTAGGGTTTCAAAGCAAACGAAAGAGAGGAGAGAATGAGAATGAGAATTTTTGTAGACTAATCTGATGTGTTTATATAAAGAGAGAGTTAAGGCTAAAGAGTTTAACTCTTAATCAGAGTCTTTGTTATGTTTCGAAACTCCTCTTTTTTATTTACTTGCTAACCAAGCCTTCCCTAACAATTCCTTTTTTCAGGTTTTAGAAGTTTTTCTTTTCTTTTCTCCCTCTAGTAACGTTATCTAGGAAGATTTGATAATATCTACGAAATTATCAAATTTTAGAAACTATTATCAGGTTTATCTCCACCAAAAGAATAACAATTTGACAGTTGATAAAAAGGGAATTAACAAAAAAAAAAAATAACATTCCGTTTTGCAAAACTATATTTTATTTTATTGGAGGGTAAATCTGTGAGACTTATTTATAATACAATGATATAAAAAGAAATGACAACTTAAGTACAAAAGGAGCGATCGTGGCTTTCGGAAGACGTGTTCAAAAGGTTGATATTCGAGACCACTCTACTCTAGTGACAGTAACTGGTTCTGCCGATCCTAGATATCTTTCCATTTAAGTGTCAGATAATGAGTTTGCTAAAGCTCTCGACCATGTAAGATATTATGCATAGTTGCATAGACATGTTAAACCGATACTTTTGTGGAACTTGAAAAATTGTGTTGGATTCAGACAAGAGAATAAGTTGCCTAAAGAAGACGCCACTTTAAATCAAATGTGAGTAAAGTATATTAGCAAAGAGAGAAAATATAAAATCACGATGATCAGGATCATTCCAATGGATTCGAAAGTTCTGATCTTCTCACTACTTCTGTTCTAACTCAGTTTTCTTGCAGGCTTTTTCTGAAACGCTGAAGTTGTGACTAAGATTTGACGATAGATCAAGACAACAAATGATGGTCGAGAGAAGCCATGTTATGATCCCATGCTGTATTTACATGGCACGTTGTATGAAGAATGATGTGGTTCCAAATGGGCATATCCGCAGATGGTCGATGCAAGTTTGAAGGTTTTGATTGTTATTTATGTGTTGGATAGGATGAGAGTTGTTTCGGTGGCAAATGCATTAGAGTATAAGCCAAGATGTGAATCTCCAAGACAAATTTCTTAAAACATGACCCTTGTTTTAACATTTTAGCGTTTGGATACAGGTCCAAAAATTGTTTGGGTTAGCAATTAGCTACCCAAATCAGTTGTTTGAAAATCCATTCCTTTTGAGTCTGAATATTAGCTTTAGGTTCAAATCCATTGGCTGCTACCGTGAGGCTACCTCGACTCCAAACTACACGTCTTCTTCCATGATGATCATATAAGAGAAGAGCCATTATACCTTTAGGAAGAATCAACGGTAGCAAAGGCACTCACTTCAATCAGGGTATATAGTATCCTATCATCGAGTATTTTTTATAGTGTATGATTCAGTGCATATTAAAGAACGAATACTATTTTAACAATATTATGACCAAAGCATACAAATATAGTGAAAATGCTGAAACAAAATTTATATGTTATTCGGGCCGAGCCGATACACAAGACGAAAATCAAAGGCAAGTTCTTCATATCCAACTATAATAATAATAAAATAATCGAACAAGAAAATCTAGTCTTCGTCGTCAGAATTAGCGAATGTGATCTTTGTAGCTTTTGGTGCATCCGCTGCTATTTCTTTGAAATGAGCTCCATACAGTTTTGATTCCTGCAAAATTTTAATCAGACAAAACACACATCAAATCACTACAGATGAAGATGATGAAAGAAGAAGAAGAAGAAACAATTTGCGTGGAGACTCAAGAATATGATCAAAGAATCAAACCTTTTTCTTGACATGAGTGCCAAACTTCAAAAGATCAGCCGGGACGACTTGTCCAGCTTCCCTGAGAACATTCACAAGCTCTCCGGCAAGACCCTTAAAAGAGACAACAATACTAATGATCTCAGGAAACTCTGCCAAGACAAAGCTGTCTTAAAGAATCTTTAAGAGATTGTTTTCAGATTTAAACCAACTTACCTTGTTCTGTTGCGTGAAGAACGTGTGTGCGACGCCCTTTTTACCCGCTCTTCCCGTTCTCCCGATTCTGTGTACATAATCTTCTGTTGTTAATGGGAAACTGTAGTTTATCACAACTTCCACGTCGGGGATATCGAGCCCTCTTGCTGCTACATCAGTAGCCACCTACAATTAATAAACAGTATCAATGCTTTGTTTCAGAACCAGCCAAGGTATTACTTATTTATAAGTCATGGAGTTGCGGAGGACGTACCAGCAACGGACAGGACCCTTCTTTGAACAATGCCAAAGACCTGGTACGTTCGCTCTGTGCTTTGTTTCCGTGTATAGATACAGCTTTCCAGCCTCTAAATCGTTATGTAAAGATTAGAATCAATCCAGCTTATGAGGAAAATCATGCAAAGATTTTTTCTTTTTTTCTGTTGAGATGATTCAGGTAAAAAGAGATCAAACCTTGTCTGTAGGAAACGCTCGAGACGATCAGCTTCCACCTTGTATAAGGCAAAAACCAAAACCCTGTTCCTGTAAACACCAAAACGCTTGTAATTAGTACGGTCACAAAGGAAAGATCTGGTAAGGGTTTTTGTTAATTGAGTAGCATATTTACTTTTGAGACTTATGGTATTTTTCTAGTAAAGCAATAAGGCGCTGATCACGACCACGATCGTCCAAGACCTGCATTTGTAACAAAACCATGGACATGCCGTTAAGCTATGACTAAAGGACAAAAAACACTACTAACTCTGGGAAGTATACAGATCATACCTCGATGATTTGCATAACGTCGTGGTTGGCAGCTAAGTCTACAGAACCTATGACTACCTGAAAGAAATTTGTATAACCGTTGAGAAAATGAAACTGTTTGGAGGTGAGAAAAGATCATTCGAGGAAAACATACCTTAACCGGGTTTGGATCCATGAATTCCTGAGCCAATTTGTGAACTTCCATTGGCCAAGTTGCACTAAACATAACCATCTGACGAACTATAAGACAGATAAAAAAGAAGAAGCACTTTCATTATAATTTGCCTTGATAATCAAATAAGATCCATGAGTTGGTTCTTTATAGGGTGAGAACGCTAGACGACAAGAGATACTACCACTTGCCTTTATTCGTCTTGCTCAATATAAACCGGACTGGTTCCTCGAAACCCATATCAAGCATTCGATCTGCTTCATCCAACACCTGGCACATAGGAACTTCTGTTACCGTCTAATACATGCAATAACGATGCAACTTATACGATCCTAATCGGGTAAAAGTCAAATAAGATGATTAAAAATATGTTATGTTGCTTACCACAAAGGAAACATCTGAGAGACGAAGCTCATTAGACTCAATCAGGTCTCTCAAACGACCTGGCGTACCAATGACAATATCCTAAAAGACCAGGCAAAACAAAAAAATCAGTCATTTGATTAATCAACAACAAAGCACAAGACAGCGTCCTGACAAAAAGAATTCTTACAACTCCAGATCGAATTGCGTTAATTTGAGGCCTTTTAGAGCTTCCACCATACACACAAATCGATTTCAAACCACACGGTTCTCCAGCTTCAGTCAAAACATCTGAAATCTGCCAAAACCAACACCATACAACACACAAGACTAAGAATACATTTCATTTCACCTTTACAACTAAAACAGTAAGAAACTCTCTCTATACCTGAACAGCTAACTCTCTTGTCGGAGAAAGAACAAGACAAGTCGGATTCTTTGTTCCTTTACCATTCTTATTCTTCTTCAACATGTGCATAATCGCAGGAATCCCAAACGCCAATGTCTTACCTAAACACCCAAATGACAAAGCTCCAATCTTTAAATACCTTACACCACTCTGAAACCAACAGTCACACAACAAAACATAATACTAACCTGAACCAGTCTTCGCAATCCCAATAAGGTCACGACCGTCTAACAAAAACGGCCACGAATGCGACTGAATCGGAGAGGGTTTCTGGAAAGTCTTACAGCAATCAAGAACATTCTCAGGCAACTTTGACTGAGCAAAAGATGTTAAAGCTGCGTACTTTGCTTCCTCCACACCTTTCCCAGTCACAACAACCTTCTGTTCACTTTCACCTCCATTGCTATCCTCAGATTCTGGCTTCTTTTCAGGGACTTTATCAGCTTCCTTGTTCTTCTTCTTCTCCTTCTCCATCTCTTTCTCCTCTCTTTTACGCTTCTTCTTCTTCTCTTTACTACTCAACTCCTCACCATTACTGACTTCTTGAGGCACTTCGACCTCCGGAGTTTCCTCTGCTGCTTGTTTGTTCTTCTTGCTCTTCTTCTTCTTCTTCTTTATCGTATCTGTCATTGGACTCTCGACGGCGGCTAAGGGTTCACCGGAAACGGGAAGCTCTTGCTTTTTTCCAGCCATTTTTTTGCTTTGTTTTACGGTGAAGTGTTGAAACGGCCGAACGAGAGTCGTTTGTACAATTTAGGTTTTTTAGGGTTTTAAAGCATCTCAAAGTTTGTTTTTCTGAATTTGCAATTTCGCCTGAATGTTTTAGTTATTACCTAAAAGGGTTTAAACTCTTAGTTTATAATCAGTTTCTCAATAAACTCTTATTCTGTAGAAGTAGACCCCAAATATGACCCAATTCAATTTGATTTGAGAAAATATATAATAAGCATTTTTTAGATTAGGTTTTAGGTCGCTATATGGGCAAAGAAAAATTGATTGTTCATAGTTTTAGATTAAAAATTTCTCTATATTTAAAACGAAGAAAAAAAGAGTAATTATAACCGAAAATGTTTAGATTCTTCAACTCGTAATCATCTTGTTTAAGAGAATTTAGAACAAATAAATATTTTTGATGATAATCTTTGCTCCATTCCATTGCTAAAAAATCCAATTCAGGTACTATTAGTAGCCATTCACAGCATTTTATATTATGTTAGACCAGACCAAAACAAAGCATTTATGTGAACTTATATTAATTTGGTCAAAGCTCCAAATGATATGCGAGAATGTTATATATAAAACTGCTTTTTTTATTAAAATGATTATGAATGGATTAGAGATTATAGGTTTAGAAGAAATGAGGTTTACTTTCTTGATTAATCACAAACCACACAATAGTCTAAACTATAGTTTACTAGTAAAGTTGGGATCCATTTTAGAAATATCTTATTTACAGTTAGGTATTGGGTGTCTTGACATCCATAGATTCCATACACAAAATACTTATTTATTTCTCTCTTGTTTTATAATCAAATATTTCTGTTATTTCAATCAGGCTTTTGAATAGGACAATGACATGAACAATAACAAAATTATCTTTACTCAACCACATTTTTTAAAAAAGCCTCCCCACTAGTTTATCAGAGTTATGATATTAATAGAAAGCCTTAGTTTTTTTTCTTGTCCATCAATTAGATTACAACAAAATACAAATACATACATCACTAATGACAATTAGATTTACCAAATCCAAGAAAAGCTGAGACACAAACCAAAGAAAAAGAAAGAGAGAAAAGTAAACGAAAACAGAGTGAATGCATATATAACAAGTAAGAAGAAGAATCTGCTTAAGCAAATCAAAAGCAAGGCTTATAAAATAACACAAAGACAAAGCGTTTACCATCCATTCACTACGTTCTTGTGGAGATATAAAGCAACCTTCCTTCTTTTTAAGTTGTTCAAGATAAATCAAATCCTCTTTCTTCGGACACACAACTTCTTCTTAACTGTTTCTTTCTTGGAAAAGTCCAAAGTCAAGATTTGTCTTAAGAGATCCAAAGAAGACATCAGATTCAATCAAAACCATGGTTGGTATATTCTCAAGATTTTCTGTTGGTAGAAGCAGTCATCGACGAACACAAAGTGCAATCGTAAGCTTTCTTCTCTCTTTGAGCTTCTTGGTTCGAGTTCTTGGATCGATTCTTATTGATTCCTCTTCAAGTACAATCTACGCAGCATGTTTTAGATCTTTGTTTGGTTCAAAAATCTGACCTTTAGCTAGGATTTGAAATCTCCAGATTAGATTCTCCAATACTGTTCATGATATGGTTGAGAATTTCGTGTAGTTTCAATTCAAGATTTCGACCAAAGGATGAGTTTTTGTGTTACTTCCTTACTAAGATAAAGATTTATGCCTTAAAGCTTTGGCTTTTTTCAACTTTATAAATTGGGTTTTGCAACTTTTTTGCGTTGTTATTGAGAAATGTCTTTTGAATCAGGATGATAAAGAAGTATTGACTCCAAACTCTGATGTAACTGCTGCAACTACCACAACTGCAACAACTGCTGCTCATGGTATTGAAGTAGCAACTGAATTTAAACCGGTGGAACATCCGGTCGAGCCTTTGGACAATGATCAACCCATTCAATGTCCGCTACCTGAACCATCCATTCTAAATGTAATGGTTCTTTCTTGGTCGAAGTTTATCTCTTTATTAAAGAAAGCGCTCGAGTTTTGAATTAGTAAACCTTGTTTTAGTGATTGTGGTTTCTATATTTGGGTATTTGATAGGATGGAAGAATCTGGAAGGAGAGAGTCTCAGCGTCTATGAGGAGAAAAGGTGATTTGCAGATTGCTAAAGATGAGAATTCTACTGAATCTGAAGGCTCAGCACCAAAACCTCCTCGTCCGAGCCCACCAAATCGTTCCATCTTGCCATCACTCAGTGCCCCTGAACACAACTTGCTAAATCTATTAGAAGAATGCAATGCGATGCAGAGTGTAGCGTCCAAGAACGGATGAACAAAGTTGTTCACCAGTTTATAAGATATTATCACACGGATTACAAGCTTGTTACTTCAACCAACCCCTCATGAATCTATGTGTTCTTTCGTGTTTACACTTTTACTTCTTTGTGTGCAAGAACAAAAACTAAATCATAGTGTAATGTTATTATATAATATAGGCAACAAAGGTTCATCGAGCTTATGGTCAGTATATATATCTCTACACCAATATTCTAATATAAAAGGTCTTCTTTCTTCACTCTTGTTCAATTCTTTCCCAGAGGTTGAGAACTTTAAAACACCTTGACTGATCTTGGTTTTTTATCGGATTTCTTTGTACTTTAAGCTTTAACTTTTCCAGGGCATTATTCATTGAGTTCTACTCAAGTAAATTTCACTATATCAGCCTTTTAATGGTAAGAGAGGAAAAAAGTACTTTTCTAACTCAAACAAACTTGGTTTATCCCACTTTGTTTTTTTTTTACTTCAGCATGAAGAAATTACATAGAATCTTTATTCCTTGTTCTATTGCTTGTTGCAACAAAATGATCTTGTCTAATCAAATCTTCCATTCAAGCTGAAGATTCAGGAACTGTGTAAACATCTGCCACTGAGGGATTCACTAGATGTTTCCTTGGCCCACGATAGCTCCCGTGGTTAATCCTTGCTCTTCGATGCAATCCAACAGCTTGATTTCCTCCTGTGGCTTCATGGTCCATCTCATAATTGACTTGAGTTCTTGTAGTATCTGCAGAAACCAGAAGAAAATGAAAGATCAAGAGAACAAGCAGAAGATATGTTGTATAAGATGAGAGCTTCAAGTGACCCATTGCAATTTGTTCTTCTTTTTCTTAAATTGGCAATATAAGTTGGAGAGTTGAAATGATGACAATAAATACGATGCCAAAAAAGAAAGAAGAAATGAGGATAAGAAGAGAATTTAAAAGACCTTTGCTTTGAATTGAAGTTACTCTCATGAGTCACATGATTGTGTTGGTACAGTTCACCAAACTTCTCCTTCTACTCTCTCTACTAATTTTAAAAAAATATAAATATCAAACCAATTATTCTTTGTCCAAAAAGATAATAACAATTTACTGATTATCTATCTTTCATCTTCAAAGAACAGATATTTTTATTTATTCTCTAGAAAAGTAACTTGCTCGATCATTTGTAATTGTCTTTATTTGACTCAATAGAATACACCAAAACAGTTTAAAGATCGGTTCACGTCCATCCATAATGAATAATACATAATCCAAACCGACTAATCGTTGTCATAGTTAGATTTTTCCTTTTTAATGGATTCATTCCAAATAATACAAACAGAACACCATTATATGTTGACAAATTGTCATCCATAAACATTTTAGGTGATTTTTTTTACAACATAAAATTCATTTCTATTAGGTCAATTTTAATTTCAATAGTTTTAGTTTCATTTGAAAATGGTTGGATCTTTTCGAGATCGTGTCCTTAAGCCAAACTTTATCTTGTACATGTTTTCTTAGAGCCTTGTGAGTGCATTTAAGTTCAGCATTTCAGCGGTTCAGGGACTAATGGCTCTTCCTTCGATCAGCCTCTCTTTGTTAGTAGTTTGTGACTTTGTGTTATTCTTCAATTCTAGTTTTGCCTTTATCTTCTTTTCTTTGGGCTCCTGGCTTCGGAAGGATTTTAATCTTTGCAAGCTATGTGGTATCTTTGATTATGTTTAAATCATTATAATTTAGTAATAAAAAAGTTTGAACTAACTTCCAAAATTACGATTAAGAAAAAACAGTGCAACGCGTGAGTACTTCCCTTCATAAGTACATACATTGAGATTTCTGAGACGAAACAATCCAATACGGTAAAATAACTTCTTAAAAGTATAAGTAAATAGTGTTTTGGTGAATATGTCTGCCAAATCTTCACTTGAATGAATTTGTAGAATACGAAGATCGCTATTTCTCTGTAGTGTGTTGGTCTTGCTGATGATTCATCTTGGTCATTCTCTTGGATTGTCTTGATATATGGTAAAAATTTTGGAGAAGTGTTATACTTTTTTTATTTGTATTATGTCATTTTCTTCTGGGAGTCTATATTTTATATATTCTTTACTAACTCGTTAAAACATTTTCAAGGAAAAACTCAGTAGGATAAAAACCATGAGAAAGAAAAAAAGTACAACCACACACATTACCATATTTCTCCCCCTGAAAATATCATCTTCATGCATTCAAATCCCATATATATCATCTTTTGATAATTGGTCATAACTTTCATGAATACTTGGTTGATTTTCATATAATATCTAAGGTCATTGAACTTCTAACTCATATTATCTATTTAACATAGACAATATTTTCTTGGTCTGTTTGGACTTCAGGACAATTCTCTTTACATATTGTCATATAACATTTGATTGTAATATATGTTACATGTTCTTCTGATCAAAGTTACTATTATGACTTTCTTTCTTGTCATAAAAAATCACATCTTTCAACCATAAAAATATTAGTAATATGCTCAAATAACATTTTAAATATGATACTTTAATATCAAACTGTTTTATGTAAATACTATAAGGATACTCATGTCTTTCCTTAATATTCAATTTGGAATAAATAAAGACAATTTTGTTTTTTCAAGAATATATTATTTGAAATTACGAGTTTCAATAACTCTTTAAGAGTTTTGACAAATATGTTCAAATATAGGATCACATATTATTTTCATCAAAATATTTGTGATAACTCCACAAGGGTTTCCATGATGATTAAGGATTCTAGTTATCCATAATCCTTTGATAAATACACATATGTATATTTACTCATATTATTATATTCAATTCTGATTATACTCCATGAAACTAATGTCTTAATCAGATCAAATACTTTGAGCTCCGGGGAACAAAATTTTAATATCATCAAAAAATTTAGAATTTTATCCTTCTAGAATATCTATAATGGAGTTTCATATAATTATCATTATTTGGTGGGTTATATAAGTCAAGTCTTTTTACTATTGTCAGACTATTAAAGAGAACTTAAAGTTGTTGCATCCATCACATGAGACCATGTCTCTTTATGATCAATCTTATATTAATATTACTTTAGCACCAAAGCTTAATCATATCCCACTGGTTTATCATTTTTAGTACGATGGACTATTGATCCAAATAATTTTCTCATTCTTAGAGATTTTCATTTTGTGTCTATTGTTTCTTTTCAATTTGGTCAATCATTTATTTGTGTACACTTTCCAATAGATTTTCTTTCATGATCCTCTTCATCATTTCAACTGCTACATTGCATGCAAACTTATTTATCGGCTACGATTTGCATTTATAGTTCCATTTTATTCCACATATGACATAACTTATTGAGATATATTTTTTGTCTCAGGCCTGATTTTCTTTCTTTTATCATGTTTAATGTCTCTTTTTGGAGATCATTCAAAATATTTATTATCTCGGTTTGACCATTTTTAATTTCTACTCTTTTTCTCCTGAGAATTTGGAACCAATATTCATTTAACAGATTGATATTGTCCTTCTGGAACATCAATTTTACTGGAACATTTACAGCTGGTATACGTGACTTCGTCACTCTTTAGGTCAGTAAATAAGTCTGGCAAGTAGTTTACTTAACTTTAAAAATGAATTAACTTTTGGACTTCCAATACATATTCTAGAGTCCGAGGTCAATGATAATTCATTACAAATCATTTTATTTTTCAGCTGTTTATTTTTCTCCCCTTATTGTTGGAAAGACTGATTCATTCAAATTTTAGTCTGCAAATTAAACCTTACTTAAACCCACCAGAGATGGCTCTAGATTCTTAAGTATCAATGGAGATTCATATCCAACATATATTGTCATCATCATTAAGGATTCATCTTAAGGATCTGTGGTGGAGCAACTAAAATGTATACTATATATCGAAAATTCTTAGATGAAAAATATTTGGTTTCTGACCCAAAACCAATCTCAGAGAAAACTGTTAACTATTTGTCGGCTTGATGCAAATAAATGCTGCTGCATTTTGTGTGTGAACATATTCTTTAGATGTTCAGCATTTATATGAAAAAACACATGAATTTACCATAATTATTAAGATGCATGGTGGGTGATCAGTCCACCAACATCTCCTTATTACCATTGATAGATTCCAGATCTATAGTGGTTGGTGAAAACCATATTATCATCTTATCTTGTGAGTATACATCACATAAGAATCTTATTGTTCCTTAATAATATTTGATTATCTTTTGCATCTTCATTGAACTGTAATGGTCTAACGAGTTCATGCAAAACAATGATTTATTTTGTCAGCTTCTGGTTGTCCAAAATCTTTTATGTCCATTTTTATTGAACTTTGTATAGTACTAATCCAGTATATAATGCAAATAAATTTCTCTAATAAACTTCTAATGCCTTGAGAGATACTTGTAATTTGAAATGAATTAAACATTTTCTTTGGTCATTATCTCAACATGATTTCCCTCAAAATCTCATAGAGTTACTTATGAAGGATTCATCAATCTCATTTTACTGTGAATGATTTCTGGATGTTTAGTTAGGATTCTTTAACTCTCCTCATCGAGATGATAATTCTGCAAGTTTATAAATCTCGGATTGAATCCCCATATAAAATCAGTAACATATCCTATTTGAGTCATATATTATATCTTACATTTTTTTAACTTTGAAAACTTATAAAAAAACGCATCAAATATAATGATTATATTCTCAGAGGAAAGTACTATTCTCAAGCATTCATATAAATGATATTCTTTGGAATTCAATAAGCTTTTCATTAGTTTGGATTGTACTTACACAATTTTCCATCATGATAGAAATATATTCTGTTTATTACCATATTTATTTCTCACTTTTGGTAAACATCTGAGTTCTAAAAAAAAACTCATTAATCTCAAATTTGACATTGATTATATTTATATTTACATTCACATCTCAAACCACATTTGAATATTTCATCAACCAATGATATTGGTGTGGTCATTTTCTTTTTTAGTATATGATGCCACACTTACTTTAGAGATTAGAAGATAACCATCAAAAAATGATTTATGATTTTTCATCAGCTCATTGTTCTATTTAGGCTTAGTGAGACAATATATTAATACATTGTACTTTTAATAATTCTTATTATGTTAATGTTTCTATATGAGAACATTGTTTGTGTGGAAATAAAATATGCTTTCTCCAATAACTCTGCATATTTCACATAATTCAAACTTGAAAATTATTTCGAACATAAGTAACATTTATTTACATACTTCAAATTTGTAATCTTTATATTTTAAAGAATCAGAATGAGCTTTTGGTAATGTCACATTTTAGTGATCATACTATTCTTTAAATTTCTCTAAAGAGTTTGTGGATCATTTTTGGTCAAATATTTGAATTTGAGACCCTAATAAAATACTGGTAATAAAATAGAATCATGAATATATATCATATAATATAATATATAAAATAAAATATTTCATAAGAAAAAATCCTAACTAAAAATTAATATTTCTATAAATACCATTTTACTCATTATATTCTTACTATAGCTTTTGAGTCAATTTCTAAAACTGTCCTTAAAAATCTTTACATTCCTTAGCTTCTAAATTATTTTCTCCAAAAAATCATATAACATGTGCTAATTTTCATGCAAATTATTTTATTTTAATAAAACTTGATTGACCATGTATTGATATAAAATATAAATGAAAAATACTTATCTGAATAAGGAGAATATTGTGAGATTTGATGTGGAGATTGAGATTATGATTTTCACCTGATTAGCACCTCATACTATATGGCCTTTTATATAGAACATATATAACCTAAATTATTCAAAATTTTGCTCATGAAAACATGGTTTTTATGTTAGTAAACATTAGTGTTTAATTCCAAATTAAATCTAAAAACATTAGACAAATGCAAATTAATGTCTATTCTATTTAAATTCAAATGAGACACAAATTTTTTTAAAGAAATTAGATACCAAAATTAATGTAATGAAACAAATCATTTTTTCATTTTCGTTTTTAATATTTATTGCATATATAAAAAATGACTTTTGACCAAGAAATAAATGCAATAACTATAGTAAATTTAAAACTGTCAAACTTTTAAATTTGTTTCAAAAATCATAACCGTAGCATGGAAAAACCTTATAGGATAAAAACCATGAAAAGGAAAAAGAGTACAACCACACACATCATTGTATTTCTCCCCCTGAAAAAAATACCTTCAAGATATGCATTTCAAATCATATATATAATCTTTTTAGAAAATTGAGCATAATTTTCGTGAATACTTATTTTATTTCCATATAATATCTAGCATTTTAACATAGACAATATTTTCTTGGTTTGTTTGGACTTCAGACCAATTCTCTTTACATATTTTCATATAAACTTTATTGTAATATATGTTATTCATGCTCTTCTGATAAAAATTAATATTATGACTTTCTTTCTTGTCATACAAAATCACATCTTTCAACCCTGAAAATATTAGTAAGATGCTCAAATAAAATTTTAAATACGATACTTTATTACCTAACATATGAGCATTGTTTTATGTAAATCCCACAAGGATACTCATCTCTTTCCTTAATATTCAATTTAGAATGAATAAAGACAATGTTGTCTTTCCAAGAATATAAATCTTTAAGAGCTTTAACAAATATGTTCAAATAAAGAATCACATATTATTTTCATCAAACTATTTGTGATAACACTGCAAGAGTTTTCATGATGATTAATGATTCTAGTGATCCATAATCTTTTGATAAATACACATTGATATATTTACTCATCTTATTATATTTATTTTCTGACTATACATGAAACTAATTTGTCTTAATCGGATCAAATATCTTGAGTTCCCGAGAACATGATTTTAATATCATCAAACTTTCTGGAATTTATCCTTTTGGAATATCTATAATGGAGTTTCATATAATTATCACTATTCAGTGGATTGTATAAGTCAAGTCCTTTTACTATTGCAAGACTATTAAAGAACTTAGAAATTGTTGCATCCACCACATGAGACCATATCTCTTTATGATCAATCTTATATTCCTATTACTTTAGCACCAAAGCTTATTCAAATCTCACTGGTTTATCACCTTTAGTAGTATGGGTTAATGATCCACATACTTTTCTCTTTCTTAGAGATTTTCATTTTGTCGTGTCTATTGCTTCTTTCCAAATTGTCCAATCATTTCTTTGTGTACACATTTAATAGACTTTCTTTCATGATCCTCTTTCTCATTCATCATTTCAACTGCTACATTGCATGCAAACATATTTATCGATGTCGATTTGCTTTTATGGTTTCCTTTTATTCCACACATGACATAACTTATTGAGATATTTTTCTTGTCGCATGCCTGAGTTTCTTTCTTTATCATGTTTAATGTCTCTTCCTGGTGATCATTCAAAAATATTTCTTATCTCGGTTTGACCATTTTTAATTTCTGCTCATTTTTTTTCGAGAATTTGGAACCAATACTCATTTAGCAGATTGATATTGTCCTTTTGGAACATCAATTTTATTGGAGCATTTATAGATGGTATATGTGACTTTGTCACTCTTTGGGTCAGTAAATAAGTCTGGCAACTAGTTACTCAACTTTAAAAATGAATTAACTTTTGAACTTCCAATACATATTTTTGAGTCAAAGGATCAATGATTATTCATTAAAAATCATTTTATTTTTCAGCTGTTTATTTTTCTCCCCTTAATGTTGGAAAGACTAATTCATTCAAATTTTAATCTGCAAATTAAACCTTACTTAAATCCATTAGGGACGGCTATAGATTCTTAAGTATCAATAGAGATTCATATCCAACATATATTCCCATCATCATTAAGGATTAATATTTAAGATCTGTGGTGGAGCAACTAAAATATATACTATGTATCCAAAATTCTTAGATGGAAAATTGATGTTTGTTATTATTTGTATGAGTATTTAATTTGATAGATATAAATATTAAATTTTATGATTTTTTGAAATAAATGTGATAATTTGACTTGTCATCCCTCATATTTATTTTTGGTCAATGATTTATTGATAAAATAAATTACTTGCATTTACCAATTTATGTTATGAATTTTTTATTAGTATAAATTATATGTGATAGACATGAAAAATATGAATAATTTTTTGTTTTAAATCTGTTTTGTCAATTAATATTATTTTTTGATATATAATATTAATGCTGAGTATTCTTCAAAATAAAACTAGAGTTAATTATTTATTAATGGATATGTATATTTATATGTATTGTACTTTTATATTTTGAAGAATACTCAGCATTAGTATTATATATCAAAATAATATTAATTAACAAAAACAGATTTGAAACAAACAATTATTCATATTTTTCATGTCTATCACATATAATTTATATTAATAAACAATTCATAACATAAATTGATAAATGCAAATAATTA
>KE155121.1:11271-24988 GCA_000411075.1 Sisymbrium irio
TGTTTTTCTCGCGTTTTATTGGAAAAACATACGAAAACGATCCTTTTTCGTAACTTCTTCGATAAGATAGTTTTAGTCAAACTATTTTTCGAATACCGTTCTTTTTCTCGAAAATATTCAAATATAGAAACTTTCTGATATTTAAACATTTTAGCCGTTAATTTCGGAAATGTGGGTTTTGACCCCAACAAGATTGGGTGGGCAACTTTGTTTTCCTACACAATCATCAAAGGAAACATCAAGTCTTGTACGAGAATTTGGTGCGTTGCTCATGTGTGAAACAGGTGTAAACATAAGATTGATGATATCAGGTGGTTTGGAATGGGGAACAGGAAGTGCATACCTTTGCTGGTGACTCTATAACCAAAGTGATGGTTGGATTCAACAAAAGGGTGGTCCGTTCTACTCGATCTAATGAGTCTGATCTGATGGAAGAGTGGAATGATGTGCGCCACACGAGAGATGGAAAGGCTCGTAATACAACACGAACTTGTCTTCGGAGTACTGGTCTCAACAAGAAAAAGTAACAAGTTTTGCAATGAAAACTCAAAAGGGATTTTCTTAAGAAAATTTTGTTTGTTTATTGATCAAAGGAGAAAATACATTCTGCTTAGGTGGGACTTATATAATATCCAATGCAGATATGCTCATCATGGGGACTGTGAAGCAAAACAGACTCATTAGACTCGTTAGAGTTAAATAAAAAGGCAGAACAAGTGCCTTGAATTTTGCAGAAATGGCTAAAGAAATGGTCATGATTTAATCGAATTAAAATGGAAAGAAAACTTATGGAAAGTGATTGATCCTTGAGCTGCATTAAATTTTTGGTCAAAGATACACAAAGAATTTGAATTACTTACCTTAGCTTTGGCCGTGGATGAAGGATATGCTAAATAGATGGGTTTGGTCTTGTTTTGGAATTGAAGGCCATGAATGTTTCTTGTTTTGGATAGGCGGTCCATCTTCTCCATCGGGCTTATTGGCCTCGGTTTCTTTGGGCTCTTCCTGTCCATAACTCATTAGCATGCTCTTGTTAAACTTGTGCTGCAACATTTTCGCTGTGGCTCTTGTCATTGGTCCATTGAACACAATCAGCATTGGTGTGTCATTGGTCTTTTCTGGTTTGGCCGTGTTGTCTTGTAAGCTCTAGATGTCTGGTTTGGTGAGGTCTGGTTCAGGTTGGCTTGAATCGGCTGGAATATCCTCATCATTCCCTCCCTCTTCAAAAGGTTTTGATCCCAAAACTGTTTCATCTTTAAGAAAAGCCAATAGGTCAGTTACATTAAATGTAGGTGATACCTTAATGTAATCTGGCAATGCTAGATGGTAGGCATTGTTGTTGATGCGCTCCACAATCTAGAAAGGGCCGTCTCCTCTGGGTTTTAACTTTGAAATCCTTTGGTCTGGGAATCTCTTTTCCCTCATGTGTAGCCATACCTATTCGCCTGGTTCAAATATCATTCCTTGCGGCCTTTGTTGGCGTTCCTAGTGTACTGCTCTTTCTTGTGCTCTAGGTTATCTATCACCTTCTGATGTAGGTTCCTCACATACTCGGCTTTTTCTTCTCCGGTTAGGCTAACAACTACAGCTGGTGGTAGTGGCTTTAGGTCCATTGGAGTCATTGGATTCATTCCATATACAACTTCAAATGGTGATTTCTTGGTGTTGAATGCTGACTTCTATTGTAGGCAAACTCAGTGAATGGAATTGCCTTTATCCAATTCTTCAGATTCTTCCCAATGGTTGACCTCAGTAAGGTGCTTAGCGTACGGTTCACAACATTCTGTTTGACCGTCTGATTGAGAATGACAGGTGGTGGAGTATAACAGCTTTGTTCATATCTTCTTCCACAATGTTTTCCAGAAATGACTGATGAATTTTTTGTCTCGGTCTGACACAATGGTTCTTGGTATCCCATGCATGCACACTACCTCTTCAAAGAACAGACCAGCCGTGTGTGAAGCATCGTTTACCTTGGCACAGGGAATGAAGTATGTCATCTTAGAAAATCGGTCCACGACAACAAAGATGGAGTCCTTGTGTTGAATGTTTGACAGTCCTAAGACAAAATACATTGAGATGTCGACCCAAGGTGCTGCTCGTATTGGTAATGGCTTGTATAGGCCGTGAGGTTGCAATCTGGATTTAGCCTTCTTGCACGTACCACATCTGGTGCAGTGAGACTCAACTAACTTCTTGAGATGTGGCTAAAAGAAATACTCTTTAACCACAGACAATGTCTTGTCTCTTCCAAAATGCCCCATCAATCCTCCTCCATGGGATTCTCGGACCAGAAGGTGTCTAAGTAAACATTGCGGAATGCAAAGCCTCTTTCCTTTGAATAGAAATCTTTCATGAATATAAAACTTCCCACTTGATGCCTTGCTGCACTCTGAATAGATGACTCCTAGGTCCGGGTCTTGTTTGTACAAGGCCTTGATGAACTAAAATCCCAAAACCTTAGCCTCCATGGTTGCATTCAGTATGTGTCTCCTTGAGAAAGCATCAGCCACGATGTTGTATTTGCCTTTCTTAGACTTAATGACCTATAGGAAGGTTTTTATGAACTCCATCCAACGTGCATGCCTCTTCTTCAATGTGGTCTGCCCTCGGAGGTGTTTCAAAGTTTCATGATCAGTGTGCACCACAAACTCTTTGGTCAACAAGTAATGCTGGCAAGTCTCAAGTGCCCTTATAAGAGCATAAAACTCTTTATCATATGTTGGATAGTTGAGGGTGGTTCTGTTAAACCATACGTGCATTGGATAGTCTCCTGTGGATACCATTCCGTGGATGGTATTTGTTAAATCATATGTGCATTTGATGATATTTCGTGGATATCATTCCAGGGATGGTATGCGCGGAAAGGAAGCTTTCTTTTATGCTTTCCAGCTGGTTATAGCTGTTCGCTGCTTTTGTAATAGAGTACTTTATCTTTTATTTTCTTTTCTCATTTTTAGCATATTCTTTTGCTGTAATTTTCTTTTTAAATATCTGTATTTTATAAAACACAGTTGATTAATGAGAAATTTTTCTCTCTCATTCTTCTTGGCAAATCTCTTAATCTCTAATCTCTCTTCTTAATATTTCTCTAATCCACTGCTTAATCTACAAATTCTCTCATGGCATCAGAGGTTAGCTCTTAAATCTGGTGCCAAATCTCTTCTTAAATCCTTATTCTTGTTCCAGATCTACTGAATGTCAAGTTCTTGCTTCAGTTCGTTTCTACTGCTTTCAAGAACAAGTCTTTATCATATTTCATAGCTAAAGTCATCATCTTTCAGTGTTATTCCATTCGCAAGACTCAAACTTTGAAGGTGTTCTTCGTTGGTTGTTTCTATGTGATTTGAAGATGGAAGGAAAGAAGATAATCTCTTTACATGTGGTTCTTAAAGGAGCAGAAAACTACTTACTTTGGGAAAGAACCACCAAGGCTGCTTTGGGTGGAAGGAAGCTGTGGAAACACATTGAAAGCTCCAAGCCACCAAGTGATAAGACCAAAGAGGGAGGAAAGGAGGTTGATGCTGAAGACTGGTTGTGTGACGATCAGGCTGTTCTTGCTACTATCCAAGCTTCTTTAGATCTTTCTATGCTCAGAGCTTACTCCTAATATGAAGGAGCTAAGGAGATGTGGGATACATTGAAAAATGTGTTTGGAAATGTTTCAAATCTCATCAGGGTGGTTGAGGTCAAGAGTGCTCTCAACAATATTTCTCAAGGAGATTTGGGTTTTATAAGTTATTTGGGCAGTTTGGAAGTTTTTAGGCTGACTTAGAGATGCTAAGACCAGGAACAACCGATGCTACCGTTTTGAATGAAAGAAGAGAGCAAGAAAAAAGTGTTTGCTCTTCTTATGGTTCTGAATCTAGTTTAAAATGATCTCATCAAACACATGCGCAGAGCTGATAAGCTCCATAGTCTAGAAGAAGTGTGTGCTCAGATCCGGAAGGAGAGAGGCTAAGTGGGGTTATTTGGTGGAAAGAATGTTGGATTAGGCATGGCAAACATGACTGAAGCAGCTACGGCCAACAAAGGCTCTTATGGTGGTGGTTCTTATGGAGAAGAAGAAAGGGAAGTGTGGTTCGGTGAGTACTGCAAGAAGACAGGATATCTTAAGAACAAGTGCTGGATTCGTTATCCTTATCTCAAGAAGAAAGACCAAAAGAAGGCAAGGGAAAACACTGCAAGTGAAACCTAAGAGAAGGCATGGACGTCTAGCCAGACGAAGGAGAGTAATGGTGGCGCACCAAAGAAGGCTTCTGATGAGTATGTAAAAAAGTCTGACCTTGATGCTCTCATCAACACTCTTAAAGAGTCTGATAATCCCTTAAAATTCTGAAGCTTTCACACAGTGCATAAACCTTCTCTCATTAATCATGCTAATCATGTCTTGAGTGATAAACCCTTGATTGTTGATTCTGGAAAAATTCACCGTATGATTAGTGATTATAACTTGATTAGTGATATTAAACCTGCCTAAGGGAATGTGATTATTGCTAATGGTGATAAGTTTAAGATTGAAGGAATTGGTAATTTGAAATTGTTTGACAAGGAGTCTAAAGCTTTCTATATGCCACCATTCACTTCACATCTTCTATTAAGAAAGTCACTTATGATCTTAATTGCTATGCTATATTCAGTCCTAATAAAGTTTTCTTTCAGGATATTGATTAAAGTAAGCTTATTGGACAAGGAGCTACGTTCTTTATGTTCTTGAAGACACTAAGCCATTTAATTTCTCTAATGCTTTTGTTTTTAATTCTGTTGTTGAGAATTATGCTTTGTGGCATGCTAGGTTGGGTCATCCTCACCATAGAGCTTTAAATTTGGTGTTGCTTAATGTTAGATTAGAGAATAATGTGTGTGTAGCTTGTACTCTAGGAAAACATTGTAAAACTGTTTTTCCAAAATCATCTACTATTTATAAAAAATTGCTTTGATCTAATTCATTCTGATTTTTGGACATCCCCTTGCATGTCTAGGGAGAATCATAAGTATTTTGTCACATTTATGGATGAAAATCCAAGTACACTTGGATAAATTTGTTACCATCAAAGGATAGGATGCTAGAAGCCCTAATTAATTTCCAAGCTTATGTGACTAACTATTACAATATTACAATGATAAGATCAAAGTGTTAAGATCAGATAATGGTGGGGAATACATTAGCCATGTCTTCAAGCAACATTTCAACAAACATAGAATTGTGCAACAAACTAGCTGTCCTTATACTTCTCAACAAAATGGAGTGGCTGAAAGGAAGAACATGCATCTTATGGAGGTGGAAAGGTCCTTGATTTTCCACATGAATGTGCCTAAGAGATTCTGCAGTGATGTTGTAGTAACTACTTGCTATCTTATCAATAGACTGCCAACTAGAATCTTGTAAGACATCTCTCCGTTTGAGGTACCAAATCAATCAAAACCTGTAATTGATTATCTAAAGGTGTTTGGTTGTGTTTGTTTTGTGTTAGTACCCGGAGATCATAGGAACAAGCTTGATGCCAAGAGCACAAAGGACATGTTCATTGGATACTCCAGTAATCAAAAGGGCTACAAATGCTATATTCCTGAAACAAGGAGGGTCTTGGTTTCCAAAGATGTCAAGTTTGTTGAGACAAAATGATTCTATGAGGAGAAGAATTGGGAAAGCTTGAAAGACTTGCCAAATTCAACCTCGGGCTGAGCAGCTACACTTCAAATATTATTGGAGTCTTTGCATGGTGGTTCAGTTACTAGTAATGAACCTTTTACATCGGCTCAGAATGATAAGGTCCATTATGAACAAGTAGACCAAACAGAGCATGAAGAAACTGTAGCTCAGAATGATGAGGTATATGATGAGGAGATTTCTGAGCCTGACAGACTGGGAGAAGAAGATCTTCCTACCTCACCACAACAAGCAGAGCCTGAACCTGTAGCTGCTCCAGAAGAATCTCAAGAACCAGTCCTTAGAAGAAGCCAGAGGCTACTGAAGCAACAAGAATCAGTCTCATAAGAGGCAGAACCAGTTCTTATAAGAAGCCAAAGGAAATGAAATGAAGTAGTCTACTACAACAATCAAGTTGTTGCTCACCCAAATCAGGCTGTCTGTTCTCTAGCTCATGTACTAGAGGAGCATCAAGCCGTCATTGGATATTTGGATAGAGAAGAGGTTCCAAGAACATATGAGGAGGCCAAGGAGCTCAAAGTTTGGAGAGATGATGTTGGTGAGGAGAGACAAGTCATGGAAATGAATCAAACTTGGGATATGGCTGATATTCCAAGAAAGAAGAAGACAGTGAGTTCAAAGTGGATCTTTACAATGAAATACAAGAGCAATGGGGAGATAAAAAGATACAAGGCAAGGCTGGTAGCTGAGGCTTTACTCAAACATATGGTTAAGACTATAGAGAGACTTTTGCTCCAGCGGCTAAGCTACACATAGTCAGAGTTGTTTTATCTCTTGCTACAAATTTGGAATGTGATATTTGGCAAATGGATGTGAAAAATGCATTCATTCAGGAGGAGTTAGAAGAAGAAGTTTACATGACCCCTGCACTAGGTGTTTCTATCACTCCAGGGAAGGTGCTAAAGCTAAGGAAGGCTATCTATGGCTTGAAACAGTCTTCTATAACTTGGTACCGAAAGTTGAGTGTCACCCTCTTGGATCGTGGATTCACAAGGTCTGAAGCTGATCATACCCTCTTCACCCTTCAAAGCCAATCAAGTATAATAGTCATTCTCACACTACAAAAAAGGGTACTGATAGCAAATTATAATAGCACGATTTTCCAAAGTACTATGTAGAAAATAATTTGGATTTTGGTTTCGTTTAATAGAAATAGATTAACGCTAATATAGGAAAAAGCTATGCGGGATAAAAAATTCATTTGTTTCACCTAATTTTAAGTGAAAATTTCAGTAAAGCGCCTAACACTTTTCATTTCTTCCCTCTTTAGAAAACACTTAGTTGGAAAAACACTTAGGTTTTGTCGAAATCAAACCATCTCCGCTCAATTTCATCAAAATCAAACCATCTCCAAAACATCTCAGCTCAATTTCTTCCACCATCAGTGTATACATTCTACTCCTCAGCTCGATTTCATCTCAAGGCAAGTGTTTTTCTCACCTCAATTCTGTACTTGATTTCTTTTAATAAGTTTAGTTCTACCTAGATCTGTGCTCGATTTCGTCATCTCAAGCTCTGATTTGGCGGATTTACGATTTTCGTCATCTCAAGTTTAATTGCATGTTATATGTTCGAATTGTTGGAATTTTTGGATTTCGTTTGTGTTTCGAGTAAATATCTGTTCGAATTGTCACTTAATCTTTCATTGTGTTTTTTTTGGCAAGTATTGGTGACAAATTCTCTAACAAGCTCCATATTTTTACCAATCATACGTGACAGGTTAGTTCTTTCTTTGTCATCTTTTTTTGGTTTATTTGTCATATTTCTGAATACAAGTGTGTTTCAGTTAGGTGATAGGAGCAAACTTGTTGGCTTTCAGTTAGGTGTTTGTTAGAATATTACAGTTATAGATCTTAAGTTAGACATTATTTGTTTGTTTCAGTTTAGCGTGGTGATGTGTTTGTTTGTGTTTAGCGTGATGTGTTTGTTAAGGAAAATTTTCATTAATGTTGCTTCTTTGTTGTGGTCACATTATAATGGTTATAAAGATATTGATTTGGTCTGATTGTCAAGAGTATGAATTGTTGCTGTAACGGTTTTTATTAAGGTGAGATCATAAAATGTTGGACAAGGCATGGGTGAATCTTTGTAGACTCGATCCAGGTTACGAGAGAGGTGCATGTAACTTTGTCCGGGCTGTAGATAAAGGACAGAATCGGTTGATAATTTGCCCTTGCACTGACTGTCGCAATGTAGATCGTCATTCATGCAGTGATGTAGTTGATCATCTTGTGACAAGGGGGTATGTATGAGGTTTACAACTCGGTATAAGGAATGGTACCATCATGGAGAAGTTAACTCAGCCTCTGAATGTGAAAGGGAAGTACGAAAGTGTCATCAAGAGATTGCTGGGTTATACAGGGCTGCTGAGTATGTAGATTATGAGATGGCTATTGCGGCTGATTTTTCTGAGATTGCAGAGGGAGAGGATAAGGCATAAGATGAGTTCCTGACAATGTTAGCAGATGCCGAAACCCCATTATATGCAAAATGTGAAACCCATAACAAGCTATCAGCTATTGTCTCTTTATTTCGACCGAAGACAGAGAATGGATGGTCTGACAAGAGCTTTAACGATCTTCTAGAGACACATCCAAAGATGTTACCAACTGACAACGTCTTGCATACATCATTGTATGATGTGAAGAAGTTCTTGAAGTCTTTTGATCTCGGCTATGAGAAGATTCATGCTTGTATCAACGATTGCTGCCTATTCAGGAAGAATTTAAGCAAGCTTGATTATTGTCCAACTTGCAAGGCTTCAAGGTGGAAGATCAACATGGAAACCGGTGAGGTAAAGAAAGGTTTGCCACAGAAACTTTTACGGTACTTTCCCATAATCCCAAGGTTGAAGCGGCTGTTTAGGTCTGAGGACATGGCAAAAAAGTTAAGGTGGCATGCTACTAACAAGAGCATTGATGGGAAACTCAGACATCCTGTCGACTCTGTCACTTGGGATCAGATGAGTGACAAGTATCCTTCATTTGCAGCTGAGGAAAGGAATATTAGCCTAAAACTATCCACAGATGGGTTTAATCCCTTCAATATGAAGAATACTTAATACAATTGTTGGCCTGTTCTGTTGGTGAACTACAATCTTCCACCACACCTTTGTATGAAGAAGGAGAATGTTATGCTGACCTTGCTGATTCCTGGTCCAAATCAGCCTGGTAACAGTATTGACATCTACTTAGAACCTTTAATAGATGACCTACAACATTTATGGATCCACAGAGAAGCAACTTATGACGCCTTGAGTAAATATGTGTTTACTCTTAAGCCAATGCTTCTATGGACTATTAGTGATTTCCCAGCCTATGGAAATCTGGATGGATGCCAGGTGAAGGGAAAAATGGGTTGTCTATTATGTGGTAAACACACTGATAGTATGTGGTTTAAGTATGGAAGAAAGCATGTTTACATGCGCCATAGAAAGGGTCTTCCACCAGCGCATAGATATCGGGTTAAAAAGGCTTGGTTTGATGGACATTTGGAACATAGGAGAAAGTCTAGGATATTAGGTGGTCATGATATTTCCCATTTTCTGAGGAATTATTAAAACAAGTTTGGGAATTTTAAGGAGCCTGCTAGGAAGAGAAAAAAGGCTGCATGTGATTTTGATAAGAAAGAGTTTGCGGATTTATGATGAACAAATGAAGAACAGATTTGATGAAGGATTGAATCGATTGAAAGAGATGAAGAACAAAGGTGTTTTTATTTCCTTTACTTCATTGATACAATTGTAGGTTAATGTACATATATAGACAGACAATTAGTGAGCTATACAAAGCAGAAAGAGACGTTTGTGGTCCAAGACAGATGGGATGAAAGCCGAGATGAAAGGGACAGCTCCTAACGGGTGGGAGCCTTAAAACAACCCGTGACTTTTCTCCTCTGTCTCTTCTAACGGTCACAAGCTAATGTTAAACTCTTGTGAAGGCGTGTAACGGCTAGTAGGAGACTTGTGTGAGACTTGCTAGCTTAGGACATTGATTTAACTTGTAACAGACGGAAGCTTGTTCCTTACACAGCACTCATTGTACGGATGAATGTCATTGCTTGCTATGAACGGTTTAACACTCCCCATCAAGATTAACTCTAAGGGAATGAGAGTTAAGCTTGACACCATGAGTCTCCACCTCATTAAAACCTTAGCAAGCAAAACCCAATGGGAAAAAGCTATACATATGGAAAAAAAGTATGTAGCTCACAGTCCGGGGTCTTTAAAGGCTGTTGGGAGATCTCCATTAGGCCCAATCTTTCATGGATGGATTGACAGATCTGGAGGCTAGCAGCCTTGGTGAATACATCAGCTAGCTGGTCTGAACTTTTGGTGTAGCAAGGCATGATGACACTAAGTTGCATTTCCTCCCTCACTTTGTGACAATCAACTTCAATGTGCTTGGTCCCTTCATGAAAGACTTGAGTTTGATGCAATGTGTATGGCAGCTTGATTATCACAGTGCATGGTGATAGGATTCTTGATTTCTCTTCCCAAGTCTTTAAGTAACATCTTGAGCCATATAAGTTCAGTGGTTAACCTCCTCATTGCACGGTATTCAGCTTCATCATTACAGCAGGCAACAACTTTCTGTTTCTTGCTTTTCCAAGTCACTAGATTTCCTCCCACAAAGGTGAAGTATCCAGTGGTTGACCTCCTATCCACACGGTCTCCTGCCCAATCTGCATCACAGTAGCCAACTAGCTCGGTGTTTTCATTACAGCCCATCCAGATTCCTTGTGCTGCGGTTCCCTTAAGGTACCTTAGTATCCTTTCAATCATGCTCCAGTGAAAAATGGTTGGCTCTTGCATATGTTGACTTACCTGATTCACAGAAAAACACAAATCAGGTCTAGTAAGAGTGAGATAAATCAGCTTACCCACATATCTTCTGTATAGCATTGGATCCTCAAATGGTTGGCTCCCATATTTCTCCATTTGATAACTCTTGTAGACATCTTCAAGAGGTGTTCTAGCCGGTTTGGCATCTGTTTTCCCTGCTTCATTTAAAAGGTCAAGTGTCTACTTCCTTTGAGATAAGAAGATACCTTCTTTGATCTACAAACTTATATCCCAAGGAATTATTTGAGTTCTCCAAGATCTTTAATATCAAAGACAGATTTCAAATATGATTTAGTTTCTTGAATACATACCTTGTCATTCCCAGAGATGACAATATCATCTACATATATGAGAATGACAACTATACCTTCTTGGCTTTGGAGAGAGAAGAGGGTGTGATCAGCTTCTGATCTTCTGAATCCTCTGTCAAGGGGAGTGATGCTAAGCTTGCGGTACCATGCTCTGGGGGATTGTTTCAAACCATAAATGGCTTTCCTCAGCTTTATCACCTTTCCCGGTTGAACTATATCCTTAATTCCATGTAGAGGAGTCATGTATACCTCTTCCTCTAGCTCCTCCTGGAGGAAAGCATTCTTGACATCCATTTTCCAAAGTTCCCATTCCAAGTTTGTACCAATAGACAACACAACCCGGACTGTGTGTAGCTTTGCAACCGGTGCAAAGGTGTCTCTATAGTCCTCTCCATATGTCTGAGTGAACCCCCTTGCCACAAGCCTAGCGTTGTATCTTTCAATCTCACCATTGCTCTTGTACTTGATGGTGAAAACCCGTTTAGAACTCACTGTTCTTTTCCCTTTAGGTCAATCAGCTTCATCCCATGTATGATTCGTTTCCATTGCTGAGGTTTCTTCTTCAACTGCATTCCTCCAGACTTTAAGTTGTATAGCTTCCTCATAGCTCCTTGGAATATCTTCTTGATCCAAAATGCTGATGAACACTTGGTGATCTTCAGGAATGTGTGCAAGGGAGCATACCGCTTGTGATGTGTGAGCAACGGCTTGACAATTGTAATATACTCATGTGTTAACCCAATTGGAGGGATCCTTGCGCACTCTCTGACTTTTTCTCAGTGCTGGAGGTTGATCAGCCGGAATGGTGGATGCAAAGTCTTCTGGATATTCAGCGACATGGTCAGTTAGATGCGGTTCATCATGCGGCTCATGTGGGGCTTCTTCAGTTTGAACCGACACATGATGATGCTCCTCTTGATCATCAACATCATGAACCTCATCTACACTCCCATTCTCCCCCTCAGGATCAAGAGGGGCTCTAGAGGGTGCAAAGTTAGCTGGAGATGGTGGGCGTATGCCCAGCTTTTCAAACAGCATCTTCAAGTTCTCTTCACGATCTGATTGTGATTGGGATAAGTTCCGAAGGCCATCCCAGTCCCTGTCCGTGTAATAACCTTGATCTTCCATGAACTTCACATCACGAGAGACCATAATCTTGCCAGTGTATGGAATGTAACACTTATAACCCTTCTGAGTGCCGGAATAGCCGAGGAACATGCCCTTCTTACTCTTAGCTTATAGTTTATTTCTATGATCTCCTGGTACCAAAACATAACACACACAACCAAACAACACGTAAATGATCAAAGGAAGGTGGTGTGTGAGTGAGTACCTCAAAAGGAGAAACATCCTGAAGGATTTTGGTGGGAAGGCGGTTGATTAGATAACATGCAGCTACACCAGCATCTCCCCAAAATTTTTTAGGCACACTGGAATGAAACATCATTGATCTGGCTACTTCCATGAGGTGACTGTTCTTCCTTTCAGCCACTACATTCTGTTGTGGAGTATAGGGGCAACTTGTTTGATAGGTGATGCCGTTTTGAGTAAGGAATTGCCTGACAGCATGGCTTGTGTATTCACCCCCATTATCTGATCTAAAAATTTTAACTTTGGCATTATATTGGTTAGTGACATGTGCATGAAAACTAACAAATTCTTCAAGAACTCTATCTTTAGATGGAAGAAGGGTTAACCATGTGTATTTGGATTTTTCATCTATAAAAGTGACAAAATAGTTATGGTTATCTCTTGAAAAACATGGTGAAGACCAAACATCTGAGTGAACTAAATCAAAGAATTTTTAAAAAAAGTTTTAGATTTAGGAAAAATAGATTTGCAATGTTTTCCTAAAATACAAGCTTCACAATCCTCATTTTGAAACTTAATATTGGGCAACAAAATATTCAAAGCTTTAGAGTGGGAATGACCCAACCTATCATGCCAAACAGCATTACTAATTAAACTAACATTAAAACTAGAATCAAGAGCAATAGAGCTAAATGAGGACGGCTTGATATCTTCAAGAACATATAAGCCCCCTTTAGTTGTTCCTTGTCCAAGAACCTTACAAGTCTCAATATCCTGAAAAGACATATCATTAGGACTAAATATAGCATAACAATTCAAGTCTGAGGTAGCCCTTTTAACAGATAATAAATTAGATGTGAAACTAGGCATATAGAAAGCTTGTGAGTCTTTGTCAAATAACTTCAGATTACCAGTGCCTTTAATTTGAACTTGTTCACCATTTGCAATGTTAACATGACCTAAAGCTGGCTTGATATCACTAATTAAACTAAGATCACTAATCATATGGTGGCTAGCTCCTGAATCAACTATAAGTGGCTTAGTAATACTCATCAATGCATTTGCTTTCTCACAAACAACCTTAGTTTCTACTTGTTCATTATCAGCATGAAAACAACCCCGAAATCGATGAATCTTGAGGCGGCTGCTTCTTATCGGCTCGGCAAAAAATCATGTCCCTTTTCGTTCTCGAATTAGGGTTTTTTTCGGTTTGACGTTGTCCCATTTTTGATAGATAAAAATGTTATGATGTTTCCCGAAAACAACGCGAAGTTCTGTAAAACAACGGGAAGTTTATTAAAACATCGATAAATCCCCGAAAAGATTGAGCAAAGGAAAAGATGCGTGTTTTCGTCCGGCTCGGCCCTTTTTTAGAAAGAAAAATGGCCGATCTGATCATTTCTCTCGAAAAATGATCAATTTGATCGAACGGCTTGATTTTCGGACGATTCGCGACTTCGTACACTCGTCGGTTCGGCCTTAAAGATGGAGGATGACGAGAGGCCTAGCTGATGAATGCCTCCTCTCCTCCTGCTCGTCAGCTCGGCCACAAGGGAAGAGGAAGAGGGGCCGAGCTGACCA
>KE155121.1:146435-167532 GCA_000411075.1 Sisymbrium irio
CGCAAACTCTTTCTTCTTAATCAGACTATCTTTTATCAAAACCTTTTTTGTTCTCTCTTGCTTCGTGTTCAAAAGCTTGAGTGTTCTTGTTGGTGCGTAACATCCAACAATCAAGAGTGATTAACCGCTGTGTCATATCCGTTTAGTTTCTTAGGAGTATCAAAGGGGCGAGCCATCTCCTTTGTGTCACCATACGATCCACACACCTTGATAAACTTGAGTCTCCGGATTCGTTTATGCAAGGATCTATCCTGATCCATCCAGAGAAGCATCCTAGGAACGTGTTATACTGAGACATCTTGTAGACAGGAAAAGATATTTCAGGCCTCGTGAGTGAGAGATACTGCAGGCTTCCAACCACAGCTCTATATCTGGTAGGATTCGACAAAAGTGTACCTGTAAACATAGTAAGAGGAGTGTTAGTGTACATAGGTGTTGATATGGGTTTACAATCCTGCATTTTTCGGATATAAGAGGTCAGTAACGAGATTGACTTAAATGAATTACAGCTTTTGTTCTTTTGACTTCAATACCAAGGAAAAATGAGAAATCATCTAAATCTTTAAGTGGCTAACACTGAGATAAGGAAACAGATAAACCGGTTTGTATGCACTATGATGTTGCCAGTAAATCAGTAATGATGATATCATCAATATAGACTATCATAAACATAATAACACCAACATCATTGTTGTTGTAGATGAACAGGGATGCATCTGCTAAGGAATTCTTAAAGCCGTATTAAAATAGAAATATGCAGAGTTAGTTGTACCACGCCTTCGGAGCTCGTTGGAGACCATATATTGCTTATGTAATTTGAAACATATACCTATAATTATTAAGATATCATAATATGATATGGAATCAAATAAATTATATTGATCACAGACGATCGTTTTATATGTACAGAGAAGCTATACAAACAGGGAAATATTATATACAGAAGTTTATGAGATGTAATCAAGGGATTTCAGGAGCGTATACGAGAGCGTATATGTATTTTTCCCATTCTCTTACCACTCAGTCTAACTTGGTTTACAACAATGGGTGGTCAAGTGGTTCGACTTCACATCCCCATCATTATTGACGAAGAAAATAATCCAACTAGGCTAAAACTTCAAATACTTTTCATACTTCTGAATGTTCGTTTGATAAAGCAATTACATCTATTGTAAGAAAAAAATTACCTTTTCGGTTTGGATATAATTTTGAATTCGGTTAAAAGGAAAACCAACATACACACACATGACACATTTGATTTTAAAATTTACATTTACACAAGAAAAAATGCATAATTATTTAGAAATTATCAATAAAATCCTTTTTAAAATTTACAGATTTCACATCAAAATGTAACAGGTAGATTTTATGGATAATTATAAAACCAAGGACCTAACTGTCTAATAAAACCAAATATTTGATTTTTCCATATGTACAATATATAATCATGTCCAAATCATACAGAGACAAATATATAACCTATATCAAACACAAGATCAATAAAATCTTCAAAATTCTTTATAACTTGACAATAAAAGACTTTTTAAAATATACAGACCTCACATCAAAATGTAATAGGTAGACTTCTTGGGTAAGCTTAAAACCAATTGCCTAATAAAACCAAACATTTTATTTCTCCAGTTGTATAATATATAATAATGTCAAAATCATATAGAGACAAATATTTAGCCTGTAACAAACACAAGAATAAGAAAAACTTCCAATTATATAAATACCATTTCAACAAATATCGACGTCCTACTGAAGTCAAACAAGTAGAAATCGATAGTCGTCTACATGGAGACAACCAAATGAAGTCCATTGTGTGGTTTTTGTTTGTAATTACAATTTTAAAAAAGCACACCACAAATGAGTCTACTACAGTAGTTTGATGCGAAGTCCAACCTTTTAACTTTGTTTGATGTCTCCTGTCTCTAGTTTTGAAATTGACCAAACCATTGAGTTTGATATAGACTTCATGCTTAATAATAGACTTATCATTGATGTCTACCTCGTGAAGTAGACTTCTCGTTCACATCTATTTCATGAAGTAGACTTCATGGTGGGTAGTACTTGCAATTGACCAAATTTGAGTTTTGGAAGTAGACTTCAAACGAAAGTCTCTGACAGAGTAGACTTCAATTGCAGTTTGCTATCATTAGTATTGGGGTTGACCAAATAATGTAAATAGTTAGTAAAATTCGTTTCGCCATCAACTAATTAATTTAATTCAAAGATTTACCTTTTAACATTTTAGTCAACCCAAATTATTGTCAAAATAGACCTCTTATGCAATCTACTGAAAAAGTGAATGGTTGACAGGTTAGAAGACTTCATCTGATAGTTTTAGATTTTGGTCAGTTGGAAATATACATCTTAGTAGACAGCAAATGAAGTCTGCGTCTGAATGTTAAAATGAAGTCTGATCCATTTTTTTTTGTTTTCAAATGATATTTTGCAGACTGCATTTTCAGTTTACGTCCCTAAAAATAGACTTTACTGGTATATTACAATGGTAGAGTAACAAATGAAATCTCCTTTCATAGAACATATATGAAAGTCATGAAATCTAATGATAAATTACCTGATTGAGTGGTTGGTGAAAGGGATATGTCTTCAATCTAAGCTACTAGTTCAAGATTAAATTTATGTGGATTGAATGGTCATACAAGAGTTGAATATTGTACCTTGATATTTCAGTTGATTTTGAAGATATGACGCCCTTGAGGATCGGTTTTGATTGTTGGATATTACACACAACAATCAGTTTGTTCAAAAAAACACTAAAAATCACACTATAAAAAAAATAAGTTTTTGAAAGAAAAATGGTTGATATTATTCAAGGATGAAATTGTGCTTAAATAGAGTACATATATGTTTAAAACTAAGGTAAATGTGATAAAAACAATTCCACAAAAACTAGAAAACAATTATTGACTTAGACTAATTTTTCATAAAGTTTGATTGACTTTTCAGTCGAAAGTAACCATTGATCTCCAAAATTATACGTGTCAAACTTCTTGGATTGTTTTAGGCTTGTAAAAGGAAGGAAAATGCTTCAGAATGGCCCAAGATAATAATTCATATAGGCTTGGTCGAGTTAGTTTGATTTCATAGAAATATGGATAGTAATTTTCATTGAATTAACCCAAATTGTATTAAATTGGGTCATTTAATAAATCATAAGTCCAAATGATTTCCTTCGATTCTTGACTTCATTCTCCACCTCTTAGACTACTTATATTGGAACAGTTAAAATTTTGAATTAAAACAATGGAAATGTTTAAAATACAAAAAACCAAAGTAAATTCAGATCTGTCAAATATTATCAAAAGGTTAAAGAAAAGAAAAAACAAATTGGCTCGTGCAGACATGTGTCATTAATAAAGATGTTTTATGTAGGGTTTCGGCCCATGTTAACCCTGTGCAATATAAACCCAGCCCTAAATAAGCCCAACCCTATTTTAACCCTTTGTAATTTTGTATCAATGGGCTAAATCAGGATTAACACTATAACAATTTTCTTCTCGAAACAATGTCTTTTTGAAACAAGAAACTATAGACTTTGCAATCACGTTTTCCTGAAAAACACCAAATGATGTTTTTCCACCGAAACTTCAAAATCATGTTTTTCCGTCAAAATGGCAAAATCACGTTCCCGAAACGACAAAATCATGTTTTCCGTCGAAACCATAAAATTACGTTTTCCCGCCAAAACCGCAAAATCATATTTTCCCACCAAAACCGCAAAATCAAGCAAAATCATTTTTCCCGTTAAAACTGTAGTCTACTATTTTCTCTTACACAACAAAATCAAATTTTTATGTTAAATAGATAAAAAAAAAAATTGTTGTAAACAAAGAATTATAAGGTTAAAAAATTTAACCCTACAAAGTCTAAGGGCTAAATATATATAACCCATTTTTTATTTTAGCATAAAACTAAGGGCTAAGAACCCTAAAATTTGAAGTAGGGATGGGCTAACACTACTAATTATGGTCCAATTTAACATATCTAGTCATCAGCTGATCGGAATGTGCTGTTAGTTAACCAATGTTAACTTAGCTTTTTATACAAACGAAGATAAAGTAAACTAGCTTAATGAGTCAGGCTAGGTTCATCAGTACGTATTGACAACATTACAGCACCTACTAGTTTGGCAGATTCGTTTTTTGAACAGATTATTAATGAGGAAAACATATCTGAGATCAATCATGTTTACCTAGAGAATTGAACCGAAGAACAATCAAATTTGTGCAACGGCACTGTTCCTTTTCTCTCTAGATTAAAAAGACAGATATTATATATCGTCTTTCCGAAACTAACACTGAAATAGATGGAATTTCTAATGAATCCATTAGTGTCATTGGCAAGCACAGTGATACCTTGATCCAAAATCATTGACTCATCACCCACAGAATTAATCAGTTCCTTCTTTTCCAGGAATTCAGATGAATATATTAGCACAGAGAGTCCTGAAATCTTAAATAGACTGAATTTGGTAGAACTTAGAAGATGGTATACGCCTTTAAAGGTTAAAGAAGAAGAATATAGAAGAAATGAATTTTTATTTTCCTAAAGTGTATTTTACAAAGGTTACAATATGTACATATATAGAGGAGACAAAGATACTAATGGCTAAGCTAAGAGAAAAGGACATGTGTGGTAGATACAAATGGGATTAACTTTCCAAGACTGAAAGTGACCTTTCCTTCTAACGGTCTTCTCTTCTAAGACCAACCCGTGACTTTCCTTGCTTTGTCTCTCAAAAGTCTCAAGAATAATTTAACTTAATAACATTCCTTCTTGTCACATGTATGAAGAATAAAATGCACAGCATCAGTTAATTCCAAATGATGTTTACTTGTGAGACAAGGTTGAGTTGTTCCTTGCTTCTTCTTTCTTATTACTTCAAATTTCAATACTCCCCCTCAAGCTTAACCACAAGGAGTATGAAGGTTAAGCTTGAAGTTGTGAGGTATCACCTTATTAAAAACCTCAGCAAGAAAAACGACATGGCAAAAAGCTATACCATGAGGGAAAAAGTGTGTGATCCTCACTGTCTCGAGTTCTCAGGGTATGACAGTGGTAAAGAGATCAGACCGAGTCTTTCATGAATTGATTCACAGACTTTCAGACTTGCAGCCTTAGTAAATATGTCAGCCAATTGATCTGAACACTCTGTGTAGCAAGATATAATGATTCCAAGTTGCATTTGCGCTCTAACTTTATGGAAATCCATTTCTATATGTTTGGTTCTCTCATGGAAGACTGAGTTGGAGGCTATATGAATGGCAGTTTGGTTGCCAAAATGCATTGTGATAGGATTGGTTACCTCCAGTCGTAAGTCTTTCAGCAGCATCCGCAACCACATAAGTTCGGTAGTCAATCTCCTCATGGCCCTATATTCTGCCTCAGCTCTGGAGCAAGCAACCACGTGCTGTTTCTTGGTCTTCCAGGTTACTAGGTTTCCTCCCACAAATGTGTAGTAGCCAGTGGTAGACTTCCTATCATCACGATCACCAGCCCAATCTGTGTCATAATAGCCCACGATATCGGTACTGTCATTGTGACCCATCCATATACCTTGTCCGGAGGTTCCCTTAAGGTATCTTAAAATCCGATCAATCATGTTCCAATGGGACCTCCTTGGTTCTTGCATATGCTGACTTACCTGATTCACAGCAAAGCAACAAATCAGGTCTAGTGAGTGTAAGATAGATAAGTTTTCCTACCACTCGGCGGTAGAGTTGTGCATCTTCAAATGGATGGTCCTCTTCTATCTCCATTTGAAGAACTTTGTAGGCATCTTCTAAGGGTGTCCTAGCTGGCTTTGAGTCCAAGTTCCCTGTTTCATTTAATAAATCAAGTGTGTACTTCCTTTGAGATAACAAGATACCATCTTTTGATCTACAAACTTCTATCCCAACAAAAGTACATTAGTTCTCCAAGATCCTTAATATCAAATACTGATTTTAAATAGACTTTAGTTTCTTGTATACCAACCTTGTCACTCCCAGAGATGATGATATCATCTACATAAATGAGAATGACTATAATACCTTCTTGGCTTTGCATGGTAAGGAGAGTATGGTGTGCTTCTGACCTTCCGAAACCACAGTCAAGAAGAGTAACACTTAGCTTTCTATACCAAGCTCTAGGAGATTGTTTCAATCTATACCTTAGAACCTTTCCCAGTCGGACAATGTCTTTTAGGCCTGGTGGTGGTGTCATGTAAACCTCCTCTTCAAGCTCCCCCTGAAGGAAACTATTCTTCACATCCTTTTTCCGCAGCTCCCATTCTAAGTTTGTAGAAATGGACAGTACTACTCGGACTGTATGTAGCTTCGCAACAGGGGCAAAAGTATCTCTATAGTCCTCTCCATATGTTTGACTAAACCCTCTGGAAACTAGTCTAGCTTTGTATCTTTCAATCTCACCATTGATTTTGTACTTTATGGTGAGGACCCATATGAAGCTAACAGCCTTCTTCTCTTTAGGTAGATCTGCCCCATCCCATGTATGGTTCTTTTCCATAGCAGTTGTCTCCTCCTTCACAGTCTCTCCCCATACCCTATGTTCTCTTGCCTCCTCATATGTCCTTGGAATCTCCTCTTGATCCAAGATGGTAATGAAGACTTGATGTTCTTCAGGTATGTGTGCCAAGGAACAAGTAACTTGTGATGGATGAGTAACTGCCTGGTTGTTGCAATATACAGGTGATGGATTTTTTCGGATACTTTGACTTCTTCTTAGAGCCAGTGATTGTTGTGCAGGTTCACCAGTGGCTTCTGATGACTCCTTTCTAAACCGTTGGCTTCTTCTTAAAAAAAAAGGTAGCTGATCGGTTTCCAGGTGATTGTCCTCCACGGTAGTTGGCTGTTCTTCTCCATCCGTTTCTTCTTGCTTGTTCTCCGGCTCAGATTGATCCTGATGAGTTTTATTTACACCATTCTCCCCGTCAGGGTCAAGCGCGGCTGGAGAGTCAGTGGTAGGGCTTGGACCGGGAGGTGTAAGACCTAGATTCTCAAAGAGCATCCGCATGTTAGCTTTCCTTTCATACTGGGAATGAGACAGATTCTCAAGACTTTCCCAGTTCCTGTCACTGTAATAACCTTGCTCCTCCACAAATTTAACATCATGAGAGACCATGACCTTGCCGGTTTCAGGGATTAAACACTTGTAGCCCTTTTGATTATTGGAGTATCAATGAAGATGCTCTTAATACTCTTAGCTTCCAGCTTGGTTTTTGTTTTCTCCTGGTACCAAAACATAACACAAGCAGCCAAATACCCGCAAGTGTTCAATAGGTGGAGGAGAATGAGTGAGTACCTCAAATGGGAATTTGTCTTGAACGATTCTAGTGGGAGTTCTACTGATGAGATAACAAGCGGTTACCACTGCATCTTCCCACAGCCTTTTAGGCACATTGCTGTGAAACATCATAGACCTAGCTACTTCCATTAGGTGTATCTTCTTCCTTTCAGCTACACCATTTGTTGTGGAGTGTAAGGGCAGCTAGTTAGGTGAATCATTCCATGCTTGGTCATGTATTGTTTGAAGGCATTACTTGTATATTCTCCTCCATTATCTGATCTTAAAATTTTCACCTTAGCATTGTAATGGTTAGTCACATAAGCATGAAAATTAATGAAAGTTTATATCACCCTATCTTTATAAGGAAGCAAGGCTAACCATGTATATTTCGATTTTTCATCAATAAAGGTGATAAAATATTTATGATTTTCTCTAGAGAGGCATGGTAAGGTCCAAACATCTGAGTGAATTAAGTAAAAACAATTTTCATAAATTGTAGAAGATTTAGGAAATGCAGATTTGCAATGTTTGCCAAGAATAAAAGCTCCACAATTGTCATTTAAAAACTTAAAACTAGGCAATAATAAATTTAAGGCTTTATGGTGTGGATGCCCTAATATAGCATGCCAAATTGCATTATTTTCCATATCGACATGAGAATTAAAATTACATAATAAGGAAGAGGATGGATCAATGTCTTCAAGCACATATAGTCCAGGTTCAGTTGCCCCTTGTCCAAAGACCTAATTTGTCTCAATATCCTGAAATGATACATAATTAGGTTCAAATATTGCAAGACAATTCAAATCAGTAGTACTTTTCTTAACAGATAGTAAATTAGAAGTGAATGTGGGCATGTAAAAGGCTGGTGATTCCTTGCTAAACAATTTTAGATTCCAAGTCCCTTTATTGGCACTTGTTCTCCATTAGCAATACTAACATGTCCTAGGACATGCTTAATATCACTAATGAGTTTGATATCACTAATCATATGATGACAAGCTCCAGAGTCCACAATTAAAGGCTTACTCATTCCTAGATCAGTTCTAACCATTCCACAAAAAGCATGAAAGGTCATAGGTTTAGAAACATTACCACACTCTTTGAGTGCCTTGATGAGAGCATCTAATTCTGATTTCTTCACAAATTCAGTGTTGGCAGTGAGAACAGATCTGCCTTGCTCATGTGCTGAAGGTCCGGTTGAAGAGGGTTCTCCTGAACTGGAGCTGGAAGCAAAATGAGCCTTGGAATCTCTGGACTCACGAGAATGGTTGTCTCTCCAATGCCCTGAAGTTTTGCCTGATTGGGGAGGGAAACACCTAAGGTGTGCTGGGACTAGGTGTGGATAGAGCTTGTAGCACTTGTCTTTAGTGTGACCAGTCTTCTTACAGTAGCTGCACAAGTCTTGGTTATTGCTTTCTCCCGGCCTGTAGTAGCTCTTGTTAGCTGAAGCATCCACAGCTTTGTTCACCATTGCCAAGTCTCCTCCTTTTGTTCCAAAGAGGGCAACTGTTCCTTGCTCCTTTTGAATCTGAGAACACACATCTTCAAGGCTTGGGAGCTTGGGTCCTCTAAGAATATGTTTGATCAAGTCATTGTATGCTGGATCTAGAACCATGAGTATAGAAAACACTCCGTGCTAATTTGTCCGCCCGAGTATTTTGTGTTCTTGTAACATAGATGATTTCTGAGCTGTAGAAGTATTCCTTCAGGGTCTTTATATCCTCTAGGTAGGTTGCAAAATCTGGCCAATCCTCCGGTGTCGAAACCATCTTCACTAGTTGAGTGCAGTCTGTTGCAAAGGTAACCTTAGATTGTCTTAAATTCCTCATGCATTCCATACCTCAAAGTAATGCTTCCATTTCCGCATGTAGGGAGGAGATACTGTGTCTAGTATTCCTTGCTCCCAATAGTCCTTCAAATCCTGGTAAAGTACTATACCATCCTTGACCAGAGAAAGAATCATTTTCCTTCCAAGATCCGTCAACATAACACCAGCGTCCCGTATTCTCCGGTAGTAGTTCAATATCACCCTGGGAACCTTCTCGTGGTACCTTTGGATTCTGTGCCTCTTTCCATAAAATTGCTTCCGTTTCTGCCACTTGTAGGGTCATCCTTGGCTCGATGTCTAGGTTACTAAACATTTTATTATTCCGCCATTTCCAGATATACCAAAGGATCCAACTAAAATGATGATCTTCCAATTTTGGGGTTACCCTCCCGAATAAATGGTCTTTATTCACAAATAGTGACTTTGTGGGAAAGATATCTGGATTTGATGGTATCTGTGAGAGTGCCCAGACTTGCCTTGCCGGATGGCATTCAAAAAATACGTGTTTAATTGTTTCCTCTGTCACCCCACATCTAACACAACAAAGGTCCCCCTGTATGCCTCGTTCCTGTAGATTTTTCCTGACTGCGATACATCCTGAAATTATTTTCCATAAAAATGTTTCATTTTCGGTGGGCATTTAAGCTTCCAACAGTTAGCTTTTAAAGCGTCCAACGTTGGTCCAAACATTATTGGAGGCATTAAATGATCCGGATAGAGCCGTTCTACTTGGTAGCCTGATTTTACTGTATATTTACCGTTATGCGAAAAATGCCAACCACATTTGTCCGTCATTAACCTTTGACTCAGAGGTATACTTTCTATGATTTTCACATCATCAGGAGTCACTAAGGTGTGAAGCATCTGAGTATTCCACTTTCTTAAGACTGTATCAATAAGAGCATCCACCGTGAGTTCAGGAGCTGAATTTAAATATTTTTTGTTTGCTGGTCTCGGGCGAGTGGTTGGGAGCCATGGATCATTCCAGACTGATATAAAAGATCATGTTCCCACCCGTTTAATTAGTCCTTTGTTAACCAGAGATCTAGCTGAGATGATACTCCGCCATCCATATGACAGAGAATATGAGCGGATCGGTTCCAGGGGTGAGGCATGCCTGTAGTACCGTCCTTTGAATACTCTGGCGAATAAAGAATCAAGCTTCTCTATCAACCTCCAAAGTTGTTTTCCCAGCATAGCTGTATTCACATCCATCATATCCTTAAAACCCAAGCCCCCCTCCTCCTTGGCAACACATATCTTGTCCCAAGATTGCCAATGCAAACCCCTTGTATTAATTCCTGGACTCCACCAAAATTGTGCCACCGCACTTGTTATCTTCCTGACGGTTGTCTTCGGTAAACGATAACACGACATCACATGATTGGGTAAAGTGGTAATAACCGATTTAATAATCACTTCTTTACCCCCTTTTGTAAAACGTCGGAAGGTCCATCCATTTATCCTATTTGTAAACCTACTCTGCAGAAAGCTAAAAACTTGGACTTTAGATCATCCCAAATTTTCCGGTAATCCCAAATATGATCCCATCCCTCCTAACTTTTGAATATCAAGAATATCCCGCATTTCCTGTCTGCGAGATTCTTCGATTGTGTGGCCAAATTGGATTGAAGATTTTTGAAATTTTATTAATTGGCCTGATACTTCCTCATATTCCTTGAGTATCCTAATAATGGATTGACATTCCTCCTTCTGAGCTTTACAGAAGAATAAACTGTCATCGGCAAAAAGTAGATGAGATATCGGTGGCTATGCTCTTGCAACTTTCATTCCTGTTAAAAATTTTTCCCTTTCTGCCTTTTTAATATTTGCAATGAGTACTTCTGTGCATAAAATGAAAAGATAGGGTGATAGAGGATCCACTTGTCTTGATCCTCGTTGAGGAAGTATAAGGCCCCGCGGTTGACCGTTAAGTAAGACCTTGTATTGTACCGACGAGATACATTCAGCTATTAATTTGACCCAGTGTGGGTCAAAGCCCATCTAACGAAGAGTAGCGTATATAAATTCACATTCTACTCGATCATATGCTTTACTCATATCCGTTTTGATAACCATGAATTTTCCTTGGCATGCTTTGTTTGTCCTTAATCCATGGAACATCTCTTGAGCAATAAGAATATTATCCGATATTAACCTCCCTGATACGAAGGCCGATTGGGTCTCCGAAACCAATGAAGGTAGACACCCCTTCAGTCCGTTGGCACAAAACTTTCGAAATTACCTTATAACCCACATTGCACAGACTGATTGGCCTCAGTTCCGTCATCCTTGTTGGTCTCTCCGTTTTGGGGATCATACAAATATTAGTAGTATTTAATCTAGGATCTAGAACTTCTGAGGAAAGAAAGCCATTTACCATATCTAAAACATCATTCTTGATTATGTGCCAAGAATGCTGAAAAAAACAGTGCCGTCATTCCATCTGGTCCTGGTGCCTTTTCTGGATGCATCATAAACAAAGCCTGTTTTACTTCCTCTTCTGATGGTACCCTTAGTAAATGTCTGTTCATTTGGGGAGTGATTGACGATGGAACTTCAGCTAAAAAACCATCAAACTCGGATGGAGAAGTGGAACTAAACAAATCTGTAAAATAGTCCACTGCCAGTTTCTCCAGTCTCAAATCCTCTGTGATCCAATTTTCGTTTGTGTCATGTAATCCAATTATTTTATTCCTGACCCTCCTCTGTCGTGTCAATGCATGATAGAATCCTGTATTACGGTCTCCAGACGAATACCACATATGCCGACTTTTCTGAAACCAGTAGTCTTCCTCCTCCTTATAAGCTTCCTGTAGCTTCCTGGATATTGCCATGATCTCTTCTTGTGATCGTGTATCATCATTTTGAACCTCCTCTAGAGCCTGTTGTAAATCTTTAATCTTCTCTTTTCCATACTGAGTGTTATATTTCCTCCACTTTGTTATTTCATGTCTGCAGCTGCTTATTTTTCATACAAAATTCCCACTAGTTCTGGTATTACCTCTTGACCATCCTGTCACAATAGACTCCATGAAACCCTCCTGTCCTATCCATCTTTTATCAAACCGAAATTGGCTTTTCCGTTTAACAATTGTGTGATCCAGGTGTGCTACTACTGGCCGGTGATCTGATGTTATCATCCCTAAATATTCCGTATGTGAGCATGGAAAGAGCGTGTACCATTCTTCATTTGCTAAGGCTCTATCAAGTCTACATCTTATTGTCATTACTCCCGTGCTTTTTCCCTGTCTCCCTTGCCAGGACATTTTGTTGCCTCTAGCAGGAAACTCTAACAGTCCACTATTCCGAATCATGTTGTTAAAAGGAATAAAGGTATCTGGGCTCCGCATAGGTCCTCCTTCCTTTTCATGATTCCCAATAATTTCATTCAGATCCCCAATTATAAACCATGGTTCAGATCTTGCCAATCCATATCTTTTGTAAGGCGTTCCCAAACTTGTTCCCTGTTACTTTGAACTGGATCCCCATACACGAATGTCAAGAAAATTCGTTTTCCCATTGCCTACGCCTCTATATCTATCATTCTATTGCTTGAGTACAAAACTTTTGTTTGAAACTCATTATTATAAAAAAGTGCCAGCCCTCCGCTTTTGCCTATTGGATCAACCGTAATAAGATTATCATATCCAAAATGTGCCTGAAAGTTTTGTATAAATTCCTGTTGTTGTTTTGTTTCTGATAAAAACAGGAAATCCGGTTTATGTTTGTGCCAAATTTCCCTTAAATAGCTTATTGTCCATTTACTTCCCATCCCTCTACAGTTCCAGCTTAGTATTTTCATCAATATATTTTGGTGTGTCGCCAAGGAGCCATAACTTGTGGGTTTAAAGAGTCCCGGCTTTGTTTTCTACCAAATTCCAAAGTTTGAGCTCCAAATGTTGTGTTTGGATCCCAATTAAATCTGTATACATATATACATAAAATCAAACAAATTTTATGTACATAACCATTAATCGCCTTGTTTTCCATGTTTTGGCCATATCCTGATGCCACAGTTCCCCATTTTGATGACAGTCTGGTCAACCTGATCAAACCACGGGTCAATCCAATTGTTCCTGTTTTTATTTTCCATCGACTTGGTGTCCTTTGTGTTGCATATATTATTGTGACGTACTCCTGTTGACCGAGAAACATTGGTATCTGACCTTGGTTTGAAGAGACCAAGTAGTAAAAACTTTGCATCTCTGATTGTGACCCAATAACCAAATGCCCGAGAAACTGAAAATTGATGATGATCCACCTCTGTTCACACTCTCGCATATACAAAATATAATCCAATAATACCAAAACAAAAAACACTGCAATAAATTGAACCAAATACATAACCAATACCATAATGGCTAACATCAACATATTTAAAACCAGAACATTATTAAAATTGCATGAGGCCACATCCATAGGATGCTTACAATCGCATGACCCATTATTTGAAATCCCTAAAGGAATGCTCCACGAGCTTATTAATAAAACAAAATTCAAAACAACAAAAACCAATACACATTCATGATCACGTTTTCCATCAGTTTTCCTATCCATTAAAATCACCTGTTTGTTTGGTAGACTTCAGGTTTAAAGCAGCCTTTTCGTCTTGAGCTCTGGAACTCTCTCCACCTCGTTTTCCATACTTTCCATGGCCATTCTTCCTTGGGGACATTACCACCTGCACCAATCTCCGTTTTGTGGTACCAACCATTGCTGGTGGTTTCACCGGGAGGCGACGGCTCCCCTTCTTCTTATCCTCACCTTTGTCTGACACTCCCTTGTCTTCTATTTCCTTTAAAAACTCCTCTGCATCCCCCAGATCCATCTCTTTCCCCTGTGTCTCAAATTCTTTTGTCTCTCCATCCGTAAGTTCCTGAGAACTTTCCTCTTCCTCCACTTGAGCTTCTACATTTTTATTCTCATTCCCACTAATCTCCAATTCCATAACATCCATTTCCACACTAACATTACTCCTAGCTACCAATGTGGATTCCTTTATTCCCGGTTTAGCAATTACCCTGACCGTCTAACGTATGTCTTATATCCTTCTCAATTCCAGTGGGTTCAGAACTTACCTCAATTGAACTTGTCCTCTCCTCCTCAGGTTGTTGTTTAGTCTCGTGTAGTCTCTGGGATTATTTCTATCTCACTCGCATGAGGAATCCTCTCAGAGCTTACAGAATTCCCAATCTCTCCCTCCTCTTTGTGGTATTCTTTTTCCTCTACCGCGATACGTTGTTGTTTTCTTAGATCCTTATTTCTTTGAGCTCTGTCCTCAGATGTTACATATCGACTTTGCTCCCAGCGAGAGATGCGGTATCTGGAGCTTCCATCCTCTCCACGGCTACTGCTTCGGTCGGAGGAGTGTCGTTTGCTTCCTATATTTGCGACTCGCACCCACCCCAAATCCTGCCCATCAGCCATCTTACCTTTTCCTTTACCATAATACCCACGTAGCTCCTTCTTTCTTTGACCCTCAACATCGTGACTCACCACCCCACTATAACTTTTTGTCATGTCGTCATTCTTATTCCTATCAAACTCTTGAACCTCCTCTTTCTTCATACGTTGTGGATTAGCAGGACATGTCTCCTCCTCGTGAGTTAAGCTAAAACATAGTTTGCACCAACAGAATATCTTTTTGTATCTTAGCTTTATCAAAACCTCATCTTCCTCATAAAATTCCCCTCCCTTAAACTCCATCACAGTTTCGAAACAAAGCTCTTTGAAGCCATCTAAGATCACTCTGACTTTCCCATAATCCAAATCCACATTCGTTGTTTCCCCAATCGCGTCTCCAATTCTTTGGAAAACCTCTGTGGACCAGAACTCTGTAGGTAAACCCTCGACTTTGATCCAAAATGGGATCTCCGATGGAAAACTGCGGGACATCTTTGCTTGCCATCTCGCTACAGCCACCATCCAATAATCGAAGTGGTATGGTTGCATCTCCAGAACCGCTTCTAAATCCTCCTCAGTATCAAAATGAAATTGGAACTTGGAACTTGCCCATACCTAAGCTTGCACCCGAGACCCTCCCCTCCACTTTCCATATTTTCGGGAGTATTATCAAAAGAGCATCACTCTTTTGCTTTTCCGGGTTTAAGCATCTCCCAAACAGCGTTCTGGAATAGCTCTTGATCAGATCAGAGTTGTCGAAGTGTGGAACTGAAATCTTCACTCCCTTCCGTCCTTCTCCATATGTAACCCCTCCCATCTTTCCCACTAGAAAACCCATTTTTGGTCTGTAATCGAATCCTCTTTCTCCGTAAACCTTCAGTATATCCTCCAATCAAATCCAATATCAATGTGACGCAAGTCTTTGCAATCGCAGTCAGTATCGAATGCGATTCCCTCGACCAGAATTCCAGATCCCATATCCATCTCCATAACTTTCCTACTCTGTCGAAGAGATCGAATTTCTTGCCAAACCAAATCAAAATCCTCAATCCAGGATCCCATCTTAGCCTCATCTTCCGAAACCTAGTAGATCGTCGCCATCGTCGCCATCGTCGCCATCGCCGTCTCCTTACAGTAGTTATTTCTCTTTTATAATAGAATACATATTGTATCAATGGATAGAATACAAATGATTGAATATAAGCTATCATTATAAGGAACCATAGAATATTTACAAAATCTAAAACTTAAATTCTAGGCAAGGTAGAACTATAAACTAACTTAAAATGTAAAATATTTTTTATTAAGATGGACAGTCCAAAACTTCACTATGAGTTGTTATTCTCAGCTACCAAAGTCCAATTGCTCCAAAACACTCCAGAATCTCCAATAAAATCCAGAACATATCTAAACATGTAAAAGACTCAACTAGACTTGAAAAACACTGTAAATACTCTAAAAACTCAACTTCTTTCATGGTTAAAATCCCTAAAAACTACAATATATCACAAAGTTCACACAAAATGAAAATACATTAAATACTTTTAACACAAATTAAATAACATTAACATGTAATTTAGTATATAACATTTTTTGTTATATAATAAATTAGATATATGTTTATATTTATTTTTGAATTTCATCATGAATTATAACTCTTGTTAATATTAGGAAATATATTGAAAATTAATGAATTTTAGAGTTTTTTCTTGTTTTTTAAATAATAACTCTATTTTGATCAATGTTTTGAAAGAGCGGAATTATTTTTTGATAAAAAAATAATAATTTAGTAGATAGAAGATCTTTATTTTTAGTTTTGACTAATTTTTTTAATTTCAGATTTATTTTTTTGGCTTAAATGTATTTATAACTGTGAAATTTTGTGATATTAATAGTTCTATTTTTAATATGAATATATCATACAAATTACTAAATTTTAACTTGTTAGTAAACGGTATTTTTTAGATTCTGACCTGCGTTATAGTGTAGGATCATAATTTTTACAATAATTTATAATATTTTATAACATATACGAAATATAAATATATTAGTGTTATATGAATGATATGGTTCTTTAATTTTATACAAAAATAAGTTTCAAATAAAAAAATAAAATAATATCCTCATTAAAAAATGATTAATGATAAATAAGTAATAATTATTTTTTTCATAAAAAAATCGGAATGACATATGTGATTAGGTGTATATAATTTATTATTCGCTATTCAACAAAGTCTATATTGATTAAATTACTCTTAATAAAATTCTAGTCTCTTTGTATATTTTTAATGGTATTTAAGAGAAAGGTTAATTTTTAATTATACTTCTCTTTTAATAGTATAAAAAAGTTTGGAAATCAAAAGTCAGGGGGGAAAAGATGAAAATAAAATTGAGCTTGGTTTTAAAGATCTGCACCTCTTCAATTTGGTGTTTTTATTTTTTTATCATCTGCAATATATTAGCAATATCAGCAGGTAAAAGAACCTGGTCGTTTAAATTACAGCAGTCTAAGCAGGGCACAGCTGATAGCCCAGCTACCACACACATAAGTTAGGAGAACCACGGCTCAAAAAAATCAAGCAGGAAAGTTAACACGAAGCTCCTACCACCTATAAATAAGGGAGAAAACCTCTAACAAAAACAAACCATAAAAAAACTTTCTGAATAAAACACAACAAAGGCTCCAACCCTCTCATTGTTGAACAAAGCCACATCGGTTGACCCTTACCGACATAAGAATGTCCACGACCACTCTCCAAAGTACTCATAGCAATGAGAAAAACACATTTGTTTGTAGAAGCCCCTTCCATAACCAACTTCCGACACGTTAGTCTATTGAGCAAATCAGAAAGACATAAAGCATTTTCCATAAAAGAATGTCACACATTAGTCTACTAACAGCGTTCACCAAGAATCTGTCATCGATAGCAAAGATCACATTCTGTACTCCATGCGAAATCATACATTCAATGGCCCAGCTAAGAAATTACGACTTTCGCCACATCTCCATCACACTCCCAAGAAAAGGCTCGACGACAATGTTAACAGGACATTACCCATCCTGTCTCGCAAAACCCATAACCCCCGAGAGTGTTTCTCATTCTTAAAAACACGACACCCATATTACATTTCACCCAGAAATTTGGCGGTGCCTCCCATTTCGTACAACATCCCAAAACATTCACCTCGGTAAACTCCTCTTCCTTTTTGTGGAAATCTTGAGCCAGATCCCACAAGTCTGCTTCTTCCAATGTTTTGTCACTCACCAAACTCGCGTTCGTATCCCAACCTTCAAAGATGAACTTATTAAGGCATTTTCAAATGTTCCAGACCATCCAAGGAATTGCTCCCCTGATGATAGGTGACACTCTTACGTTCTTTCTAACCAACAAGAGGTCATTTATGTTCGCATATATTGAGCCTCCGTCGCAACCAAATTCTGGCGTTGGCACGCTCGTGACCGTTGATACTTGTCTTCCGAACGCACAAGTGAACAACACATGGTTTATGGCTTCGCCTTTGCCACCACAGACCTAATACCTACCGTCCACTCTTAAACCTCTTTTCTTAAGAAGTCTTCCATAGGCAAAGCAACACTCAAAGCTGTCCACTAAAATAGTTTAATTTTTGGTTCCGCAGGAATAGACCACACCTGGTTTTTCAATCTATTCGATGATGGTAAGAACCCGGCTTCTCTAATCTCCTCCACCTTGAAGACTGTTGTTGCTAACCAGTAAGCTGATTTCATGGAAAAATCGCCATTTTTGTTGTGCTTCCAACAGCAGAAGTCCAGAGAAGAAAAGGCTGGTTTCATCTTTAAGATTGTACCTATATCCCCGGGAACAAACAATTCCTCGAACAGATCTCTGTTCCATTTTTTTTGGCCTACGGCAATGATTTCTTAGACAGCCAAATTAACATTAAAGGTGAGATTTTTCCTCCAAGGGGCTCTCATAATTACTTCATGATCTTTCATCCATGGATCAATCCACACTCTTAAAGACTGTCCACTGCCAACCTTGTGCTGATTACCCAACTCCAACAGCTCTCTTCCAAACATGATGCTTCACCAGGCAAAAGATGGCCTCAAACCAAGTCTTGCTTGGAGAAAAGAACCGTCCAAGTGATACCTGCTTTTCATCAGTCGAACAATAAGGGTACATGGGTGTATTAAACGCCACGCTTGTTTGGCTATCATTGCTTGATTAAAAAGCTCCAGGTCTCCAAATCCCAAATCACCTAACTCCTTTGATAAACACAACTTCTCCCAACTAATCCATGAAATCTTTTAGACATTTCACTCGTACTCCACCAGTAGTGTGTCATCACCGAAACCAAATTCCACAAGTAGTTTTAGGGAGTCGAAAACAAGACATCGCAAAGATTGGCATAGCCAAAGCGACCGCTTTCAAAAATATCTCTTTCCCACCCTGAGACAAACATTGGCAAAGCAGCCGTTGATTCTCGATTTCAGACGATCCTTGAGATAACTTAACAAATCAACCTTTGAAACGCTAAAGCATTCTCGGAGCCCTAAATAAACCCCAGCCCCTCCTTCATTTACAATCCCAAGACTGTCTCTGATTTTTTGCTTCTCATCTTGATCCACTTTCAGTCCAAAGGTGATTGAACATTTGGCCACAGTTATAGTTTGACCAGTAGCATCAGCATATCTCTTCAGGATCATCTTTAAGGTGTTGCACTGACTCTCTTTCGTTTTGCAATGGAACAAACTGTCATCAGAAAAGAGCAAATGACTAACTCTGAGGGACCCTCTTCCCCAAAGCTTTGCAAGTAAATGGGACAGGCCTCGGTACACAGAATGAAAAGAAATAGTGATAATGGATCCCCTTGGCGCAATCCTCTTATTTATCGAAAGAAAGTTGATATTTACAGACATGCAGACGAACCAGCATCATCCACATCATAATCAAAAACTCTGCCCTTTCCTTTATCCATATCATAAGTTATGATAGGCGGTGCCTCCAGCCTTAATACCGATCTTTGATCAATTGGATGCCTTTCAGCTTCCATCACAGACTTCCGTACTCTGTCTTCTCTTAATTTTCTTTTTTCACCTACAACAACATATAGATATTGTCTCATGCCATCCAAAACATCATTTTCCATTTTCAATCTACCCGTACTTGGATATAGGCCGACTTGATCCTCTCTCAACTCTCCAAACAGAGGATCATATTTTCCAATAATCGGTTTGACTACTTATTTGTAACCAGCTCTTTTTGCCATCCTTTCCTTAGTTTCAGCCAGTATTTTTTCGAATCAGAAGTGGGAACATATATATCTCATGGTTAAGTGTCTGACACTCAAAATATTTTTTGAGTCTTATCATATGCGAACATGACTACACCAGTTTCACCATTCAGCAATTTGACCACCTTGTCTCTTCATATAGGTCTTGTGACATCAAACATTACTTTCACCCTTACGAAGTTCAGACTTTGCACTTGGTCAGGATTAAAGGCTACCACCTTGACTTCACCAATCAGGTCTCCCAGGGCTGTAATCGCTTCCTTAGTGTAGTAATTGACTGGAATTCTCCTCATTTGAACCCACAAAGGAACGGCTTGTAGATATATGTCTGGTGGATGCTCAACCTACCTTTCAAAAGCCAACACCTATTCATTGAAAATTTGAACTCCTTTCCAAAACATCCCCAAGGTCATGCTCATAGTCAAAAATGAATTGGAACTTTTCATTTGATAGAGCGATAGCTTTATATTTTCCAACATTCCCCCACTTGTAAGGTATGTCGAGAATCAAGATAGACATCTTCTATCTATATCTGTTTAAAGTTCTCCCAATCAGACTTAACCATGGTAGCTGACATTTTTGATCGAAGGTACAATCCAGGACCCGAGCCCAAGAAAAACACAACAGATCCTCCACACAACACCGACCCTCCTCTTTTAAGACCAGAATTCGCTCACAACTGAAAACAAAAAGACAACCAATTTTCCAGGAGGAGGCAAAAACACTGAAGATAGGGAAGATTATGTTAAAAAGACGAAAATAGATAAAAAGTGGGTGGTCGAAAGCAAGGGAAAGTGTTTTTTCCAAAAAAAAAGCTCTATCCTTTGTAAAAATTGAATACTCTAGACAAGGAAGAGAGTACCGAGCCCAAAAGAGGGAAGCTTAGATCTCGGTAATTATTTGGTGTCTTCTTTTAACCTGCTCGTTTTTGTTCTAAATGTGATGTAAATCATACTTGATTAATTTTTATTGTGTGTATGAACTAAATGTGATTGCACAACGTTGTAGCAAGTATATTAATGTAATATTCCCTTCCACATTTCCGGAATTAACGGCTAAAATATTTAAATATCGGAAAAGTTTCCATATTTGAATATTTTCGGGAAAAATAATGATATTCGGAAAATAGTTGGACTAAAACTATTTTATCGAAAAGTTTACGGAAAAAGTTAATTTTCGTATGTTTTTTCGATAAAACGCGATAAAACCGAACTTTTCGGCAAAACTGCATTCAATGGAGTAATCAGCTCGGCCTCCTTTCATTCAACT
>KE155125.1:3751-14327 GCA_000411075.1 Sisymbrium irio
AATATTTGAAAACAGGATAAAAATGAAAAGTAAATATTTTTTGGGCCAACAAGCAAAACCAAAAGTAAGAAAAAGAAATGACCTAAAAGCAAAGGTTCTTTAACTCTACTACGGTAAACGTATTGAAGAAATACAGAGTCTTTGTTGAAAAAACTTTCTCAATAATCCATTCACAAAAACAATTACATGATTATATACGAGTACGAGAATCAGACTTTCCTAAGCTACTGTAATTACAATGAATTAATGTGATTTATATTAAAAGAGTAAAGGAAAGTGAATACGATCCTGACGAGAATGATGGGATATGACTTGAAATGCATTGATATCCCATTACCCCCTCTCAAACTGGAGCATGCAAGTCCAGAATGCCCAGTTTGTGTCTGAAGTCTTCATACGCTTGTTTACCAAGTGGTTTGGTAAATATATCGGCGAGCTGCTGAGTTGTGGAGACGTGATGAGTTGAGATATTGTCGGATTGAATTTCATCACGCACTGAATGACAATCAATTTCGATATGCTTCGTACGTTCGTGGAAGACTGGATTTGTACTGATGTGGATTGCTGCTTTGCTATCACAATAAACACACATTGGCCGCTTATGTGATACACCAAGTGATGTGAGAACTTTCTTGATCCATATTAGTTCATCACGAAGATAGGACATGGCACGATACTCTGCCTCAGCAGAAGATTTACTGACTGTTGGTTGTTTCTTCGTTTTCCAAGAGATAGGTGATTGACCTAACTGAACAAAATAACCAGTAACTGAACGACGTGTAAGTGGACAGCTTGCCCAGTTAGAGTCGCACCATCCTGAAATCTGAAAATCTTTTTCTGAACTCAAGAGAATACCTTAGCCTCGTGTCCCCTTAAGATAAGGGAACAATACGCAGGGCTGCTTGCCAATGATCTTCTCTAGGCGTCTTCATAAACTGAGCAAATATGTGTACCGAGAATGCTAAATCTGGCCGAGTTGCAGCCAAATAAATAAACCGGCCAATCAATGTTCTGTAAGGCATTGGATCAGGCAGTATTGTTGATGTCGAGAGTGCCAAATTGTGGTGTTGTTCCAATGGAAATGTTGCAGGCTTTGCTCCCAATAGACGAGTTTCAGAAATAATATCCAAGGCATATATTTCGTTGGCTTAGATAGAATCCCGATTTACTTCTAGACACTTCAATTCCCAAAAAATATTTCAATACTCCTAAATCTTTCATTTTAAAGCATGAGGAAAGATAAGTTTTGAATACCTGCAACGCCTTCTCAGAGTTACCAGTCAGAATCATATCATCAACATAGATGAGCAAGTTGATCTGAATCTCATTCTTGTCAAACGTAAACAGTGAGTAATCCGCCAAAGATTGTTGAAATCCATAATCACGTAAGGACTTAGCGAGCTTCTCGAACCAACATCGAGGCGCTTGTTTCAAGCCGTAGATGGAGTTCCGCAGCCGACAAACTTTCGTTTCATTACTGGAATAAAAACCAGGTGGAGGTTTCATGTAGACCTCTTCCTCTAAGTCACCGTGTAGGAATGCGTTATGAACGTCCATTTGATACACAGTCCATTCATTTCCGGCAGCTACTCTAAGAAACATTCGGACAGTTCCCATCTTTGCAACTGGAGCAAATGTTTCTCCATAATCTTCTCCCTCAACTTGTTTGTTACCAAGTGCAACCAATCGTGCTTTATACCGCTCAATTGTGCCATCAGAGTTATACTTGATCTTATAAACCCATTTACTTCCAATCGCAGCCGGTAACTCTTCGAGAGTCCATGTTTCGTTCTCTTCTAACGTGCATACTTCCTTGCTTATGGCATCCCTCCATTGTTTCAACTTGACAGCAAGATTGAAAGATTTCGGTTCAACATTTGTTATTATCGCGACCTGAAATGCCCGATGTGTTGCCGAGAAACGACTGCAGTTGATATAACTCGAGATGGGATAAGACGAAGATACCTCAGTGGTCGACAAAAGCTTAGTCTGTGCAGTGTTTAAGACGTAATTACGCAGAGTAATAGGAGTAACTCGTTGTCTTTTTCCACGCCCTAGAATCTCTGGTGGTTCTGGGGCTGCAACTGGATTTGATGGAGGATGCTCTGTAGGAGAAAGAGAAGTAGAAGATCTTGCTGGTGAGTCAGTTTCTAGTGTCGGTGAGGCAGAATTTGTCTCGTGGTTTTCAGAAGAAGAAGATGACATATTGCTGGGCCCTGGCTGAACTGTTGGGCTTGTTTCCGGGCTTATAGGTTGATTAATTAACAGATCCCGGACAGGCCGTTTCTCTTCCTCATCTATACTTAATGGAGTACAAATGGGGGCCCGTAATTTACCTTCTTCATCGTTTATAGCTGACGATGGAGTAGATTCCTGTTCTGCAAAGGGGACTTGACTTTCATAGAATATCACGTCACGAGAGATAAAAAACTGATGATTTTCCAAATCATACAATCGCCAACCCTTTTTCCCGAATGGATATCCAACGAACACGCACTTGCGACTCCGCGAGTAAAATTTATCTCCGTTGTGTGCTTGATTATGTGCATAGCACAAACTACCAAAAACTTGTAGGTGTTCATAATCCGGGGGTTTCTGATGCAGCATCTCGTAAGGTGTTAAGCCATTCAGAGCCGAATTCGGTGTTCGATTGATTAGGTAGCCTGCTGTTAGGACGCACTCTCCCCAGAATTCAATCGGCATGTTTGCTTGAAACATTAAAGCTCTTGCCACATTCAAAATGTGTCTGTGTTTTCGTTCTGCTCTACCTTTTGTTGTGGTGTTCCCACACAAGAAGTTTCATGATGAATTCCTCATTCACGTAAAAACTTTGTTAAACTGAGAAACTCAGTTCCATTGTCGCTCCTTAGACACTGAACTTTAGACTGAAATTGTCGATCAGCCATGGCAATGAAATTTTTCAGTTGTACCGGTGCCTCAGTTTTATCATTAAGCAGAAAAAGCCAAACGCTGCGTGTAAAGTCATCAACAATTGTGAGAAAGTACCGTGCTCCACCACGTGATACCGTACGATATGGTCCCCACAAGTCTGAGTGAATCAACTCAAAGGCTTTTGTTGTTTTATTAACGCTTAATGGAAACGAAGATCTTGTTTGCTTGGCACGGTGACAAACATCACATGCCTTATTGGAATATTCAGACACCACAGGAACATTCTTCAGCAAACCAACTACTTTTTCAGATGGATGACCCATCCTATGAAGCCACAAATCATAGGATTTTTGTGACTTTGTCGTGACTGCTCCAGCAAACTCTGTGCTACAAAAATGAAAGGTCCCATCTTCTCTCTTACCCGCTCCAATCACCTTTCTTGAAGTACGATCTTGGACAACTAGATAGTGATCAGCCATTTGAATCACTGCGTGATTCTCATCCATCAATTGTCCAAGCGAAATCAGATCAGATTGTAAGCCCTCAATATAAAAAAACTGATTGTAAACTTAGATGAGAACCAAGGCAGACCGTGCCTTTTTTCACAGAAATTCGTTCTCTACCATCAGCTAAAACTATCATCACAGGAGCCATATCTCGCAGATCCGATAGGATATCTAACCTTCCTGTTAAATGGTGTGAAGCACCAGTGTCTAATATCCAGAAGGGAACCAAGATCTTACTTGAGAAACGTTCTGTTTGATTGGTTTTGCCAGCATTGAGAAGGTTTTTGATTCCGTGCCACTGATCATCACTTAGCCCATTAACACCGTCTCGATCGTCGTCTGTAATCACATAGTTCGCGTGTTCAGATCTTGTTGGTGCACTCACATGGACTGCATTTGCATATGAAACATAGTAGTCGCATGAGTTTTGTTGCACCTTCATAACCATGGTTGTCGTGTTCGTGTTCGTTGGTGTCGAAGTCATCACTTTTAGGTTCGTGGTTGTTATTGGTTGGACTGTCAAGACCCTCGATCTCGAGATCGTGTTCCTTGGTGTTGAAGTCGTCATTCTCAGGTTCATGTGTTTCGTTGGGTTCGTGCTGTTGATCGAGCTCATGTTTCGGTTTGCGAGTATGTTCGCCATTCTTCTTTAAACTGATTTTTTTTTTTTAGAATAAAAATGTTTCAAGCTCTGATACCATGAAGAAATACAGAGTCTCTGTTGAAAAAGCTTTCTCAATAATTCATTCACAAAAGCAATTACATGATACGAGTACGAGAATCAGACTTTTCTAAGCTACTGCAATTACAATGAATTAATGTGATTTACATTAAAAGAGTAAAGGAAAATGAATACGATCCTGACGAGAATGATGGGATATGACTTGAAATGCATTGATATCCCATTACGTATACACTAGATTCCCATTTCAATTTCTTCGATTCGTGTATTCAAGTGGAACGCAACTCTGATTCATATATAATATTTTTATTAATCCACGCGTATTATAAAATAGGATAGTCAATTTCCTATATTTTAAATGGAATAACGCAATATTTATCAAAAATTATATAGTTGGTGATTAGTCATTTCGTGATTTTTTGGAAGCTAATGACAAAAGTGGAGCCGTCGAGTGGCTTTAACAAATAAATTGCATAAAGATAATAGGATGGACAATATCTAAAGAGACTTTTTTTGCTAGAAGAAAAAAGCAGAATCACTTTAAGAAAGCCAATGGATTTACTTGTCCGAGTGTTGTTAGTACTAAATATTGTAAGGGAATTAAATTTTACGATGATTGAATTATTATTAAGAAAAAAACTTTATTCACTGTTAAAAAAAAAGACATACGCACATGCATATAAGAAAGCTAAGGGATTATTTCATGTCTGAATGTTGTTACATATTAATATTCTAAGGGAATTTAATTTTATGATTAAGTAAACATTGTTAAGAAATCTTTATCCGACGATATGGAAGAGCTAGGAAAAAACGTTGTAGGGGTCACAACAACAAAAAAATATACATAAAACCATATTGGCTGTAAATTTGAAAGGCTGAACATAAATTTACTGGGATCAAATACTAGTTTTAACCAGATATTTCACTAAATTCTAATAAAATTATACTAAAAATGAACTTCATAGATTTCATAGGAGTCATGATATGACCCCTCTCAGCTTTTACTACCGCCACTGTCCCACGGTTTTAAAAGATTGAAGAAATATATGGTATACACATATATATATATATATATATATTCGAATATATTATTATACGTATGTAGAGAAGAGGAATCATAGATAAATTGTGTATCATATAGACTAAACCACACTATATATGGAACAAATCATATGTGGAGTTCCTTCAAACAGACTAATCCGACTATACACATAAAACTAACCAATTCATACATATGCACTATATGCCATATATGTTTAGAATATAAACTTTATGTTTAACTCATATTGTAAACATAAGCTTATTATATGTGAATACGATGAAAATTCTAGTGTGGTTTCTTAAAAATATTAAGATTTGTAAGAAGGCTACTAATAATCGAAGCTAAGAGTTAATCAAAAATGATTTGGAAAATGAGCTATTTACTTTCCTCTTCTATCAACTGCACTAGATCGTGGATCACTAATCCAAAAAAGCCTTGCGGTCCAGATAGTTAAAATAAAGTAATTATAAAGTAAGACTATTATTTAGAAATGGGCTTCTACATAGTGAAAGTAGATATTTTTGATAGAAGATAGTAGAAGTTAACAAAGTGCATAATTCAATTGAATTAATAATGTGTTGGCGAAGAGAGAAAGCTGGTAGTGGGATAACCTTAAGCACTACACAAGTACATATAAAGGAAAAGCAAACACGAAAGACTATATTGTTTTAAAATTAAACCTAAAATTTCTTTTATAGCAAATTCAACTGAACTATATCGTCTTAGTTATTTGTATTGTTAGTTTTTTTTTGGCATTTACATGCTAACCTTTTGCATGTTAATTAACACTCGAAGAAAACAACTATATTTAAGTTGTGTTTTCTCATTCCTATGCGCTCTGCACTATCCTTGGCACTTTTAAACAGCGTCAATTTTCAATACACTATCAGTACTGCTCTATATATGATTCTAAGGAAGCTAATCCATAATCGACAAAATTAATTAGAGGCCAAAACCAAAAGTTAATTTCCTACGGATATATACAATTTTTCCGAATTTATCTAGAGAGCTTATATATAAACACACGTGTACGTTCATGTTCACAAAATATATTAAATAAACTACGTAAAGTACTATAACAAAAGAGGAAACAAAAGGACAATGTGTGAAAAAGGTACTTGAAAACCCAGTTAAGAAGAACATTTCAGCAAGTGTCAATCTATTCATGTGATCGTATGTGTTTGGCCTATTTACAGAATTATACAAGGTTGAGTGTAGTAGACTTTACTATTATAATCGATAGGGAATGAGTCACGAGCTTATAATAGCAAATATTGGCATGCATGCCATTGTTGAAGTTGTCAGACTGCTTACTTTATTTATTTATTATTTTTTGAGTGGTGATCCTTTTTAAAAAAACATATGACACTTATTCAAAATTTAATATTAAAAAGCTTACAAGGACCACAATCATAATAAACGATGCAATTGACAACCCAAGCACTACTCAACCTAATGGAAAAATTTGAAAAAAATAATTATAAGTGGGATCATTGTAGCTTTTGAAGAAAGCACGTCAAGCCAACGCTACAGTTATAAGAAGCATTATTAAACTTATATCTCCAAATAAAGTAGAAAGTAGAAGAAAAAACAAACAAAAACAGAGTAGCATAAAAGTTGAAGGTGATTGGTGGATGAAGCTAGAGTTGCCATCTACACTTGTAATTCACATATTGGCTCGACTCTCTCTCTCTCTCTATCTATCTTTCTCTCTCTTCTAGTGTTGCGTGAATGAATCTCTGTTTCTGTATTTGGAACCGACATGGCTCCTAACAAGTGGGCGTTTCTCTGCCTCTTCCTAGGAATCTGAAGCTCTCTCGCTCACTCTCTCACTCCCTCCTTCGTGTAAGTTTTTCCCCAATCTCTTTTCTTTTTTATCCTTTTGCTTTTTAGATTCACATAGGTTTTGGTGTGTTTGATATTAGCCAACATTTGGGGTCTTAAAGTATTTCTTACTCATCTTATTTGTTGGAGTTTGTTTGCTATTTGGGACTAAAAGATTTAAGTTACTGTGTCTTATCTTTTTCGTTTTTCACAATTTTTTTTCTTACTTTAGACAACAAGTCTGTCTCTTGATGATGATTCACACATGGGTTTCTTCATTCGTGTGGTTTTGCGTAATACCCAATCCCAAAGTTCCTACCTTTTTTCTTACTAATTTTCTCACTTTGGTTTGGAATTTCGACAAAGATTTCACATCGAAAACTCTTTACTTTGTTGACTTTTCTGTTCTTCTTGTTGTTTAATCTTCCACAGAGAACAATTCGGCAACATCCAGTCGTGACTTTCCTTTTATTTTCGTCACTTTCTGTATTGGATTTTGGAGATGGCTATGCAAACTGTGAGAGAAAGTCTTCTCTCTGCTCCACAGATTTCTTGGTGGAATGCTTTTGGATCTCAGCCGTTGGCTCCCGTGAGTCCTGCCGGCGACTCTAACTCTTTCGCCGGAGTTAAGGTCGGATCTGTCGGAGATCAGACAGAACATGGCGTGGATAAACAGAGCAACTCTGCATCTCACTTTGCTTTCTCACATGGTAACTCTCAACTTCCCTTGTCTCTTTGTATGAATGTCTTCAAATGAAATAATTCAAGTGATTTTTTTTGTTTTTTAACCTCCAAGGTAGGAGGGGTTTTGTGGAAATTGGTCGAACATGATTACTTGTTACTTCTAGGTGTGTGAGAGTGAATTTAACTGAGCAAAATTGTCTAAGGGAATCTTAAATTCTTCGGACACCACAAAAATGAAAAAGGAAGAATTATGAAATACTTCTTTGTCTAGATAACTTAGAATCTAAAAATGCAGTTTTGTTATGCTTTTAGGTGATGTAAAGAGTTCAAGAGTTGTGCCAAAGCCTCATGGAGCTGCTTTCTCAATGCAACCACCTTGCTTGGAACTTGGATTTTCTCAGCCACAGGTACAGTTTTCCGCATTGAAAAACATCTAAAAATATGTAGCCTATCATCAAATCTCCTTTAATTTGTTTCTGAGAATGTAGTCGTTGTTTGCTGTTTTCTTTCTTGGTCATTTAGATCTACACAAAGTATCCTTGTGTGGAACAACAATACTATGGAGTTGTTTCAGCTTATGGATCTCAGAGCAGAGTAATGCTTCCTCTAAACATGGAAACAGAAGATGGAACAATCTATGTCAACTCAAAGCAATACCATGGAATCATCAGGCGACGCCAATCCCGTGCAAAGGCTGCTGCTGTTCTTGATCAGAACAAACTGAGTAGCAGATGCCGTAAGGTAAATATAACAAACTACTTTGTTTTTTTGTTTCAAATGCATTAGTGTTTTTTTGGGCCCTTATGTTAATGTATGTTGCAGCCATATATGCATCATTCACGCCATCTCCATGCACTTCGCCGTCCTAGAGGATCCGGTGGGAGATTCTTGAACACTAAAAGTCAGAACTTGGAGAAAAGCGGAACCAATGCAAAGAAAGCTGATGGAAATAAGCAGACTCAGCCTCAGCCTCAGCAAAGTAACTCTCAGAATTCTGAAGTTCTTCATCCTGAAAGCGGGACCATGAACTTATCCAACGGACTAAATGTCTCGGGATCAGAAGTTACAAGCATGAACTACTTTCTGAGTTCTTCGGTCCATCCTCTTGGTGGCATGGTAATGCCTAGCAAGTGGATCGCAGCAGCGATGGATAATGGCTGCTGCAATTTCAAAACCTGATCCTTTACCTTTGTTTCTCAGTCAAAGGGAGAGAGAGGACTCTTTGTCTTTGGAAAAGGACAATAAGTTTTTTCTTTCTTCCTTGGTTTAAAGGATTATGTTCCTTTTTACCGATCCATTTGACTGTGAACAGGCAAATCATCTTTGGCTCATTTTCGACTAAGGCTTCTTCGCCGTCAGGTGAACGTAACCTTGATATTATATCAGTGTAAAACTAGTTAAAACTGGTGAAGAACAAAGATGGGGCTTTGGCAACTAAACCCATTTGTTCCAACTCTTATCGTCTGATGTTCTGATGTTGCTATCTATCTTTCTGTACGTGTGCATTTATGTGTGTTTGTGTTTATGTATGTTTCTGAAACAATTGTAAGAACTTCTAGTTATGTGGCCTGTGTAACATATTTGAAGTCCTGTTTTTCTATATTTCCTTTCTTTATCTCATAGGTTGAAATCAAAGCACACTCCCCAAATTCGAAATAAGATCAACATACATGGTAACTTCACTTGTATATATTCTTCTGTAATAAATCCTTTACAATCAAGGGAAATACACAGACTTTCAACAACTACTCATTAGGTTTGTAACTTTTTCCGATAAATAACAGTTTGGCGGGTTTATTTGTTTTTCGATATAAACATCTAAGTGGAGAGAGTACATAAGCTTGAGGAAAAAGCTAAGTGAAGGAAGTTCAAGCGAGCGGCTCGCAAGGCTGAAATACCATATTGTGAACTGAAGAAACGCAAATGCTTTAGTGCTTTGTGGAAGATCCTCTGCCCATGATGACGAAGCAGATGCCAAAGCCGAAGCCGGAATTTGTACGATAGAGGAAGTTTCCAGAACGTTTCTGAGATTTTTTTCCCCTTTATCGTCAAGACCTTCTTCTTCTTTCAAGTCAAAACCGAAATCGGAATAAGCTAAAGTCTTTTTATGTGTAGTTTGCTAACTCCTTCCAAGCTTTTTGGTTGCTTTAGTCATTGTCAAAATTTCAGTATAGTCATGACTAGAGAAAACAAATATACCATTTTCCTAACAGATTTGAGCGTTTGAAAGTGATATTAGTAAGAGTATGGAGCAGATTTTATGAAATTCATCAAAAGCTACAATCGTCTGTAATGTAGGAACGCATGGTTTGTTCCAGGATACTAAACTACAAAAGACCAACTTACTTAATCAAAGCATTGTATTGTTACCGGTTCGGCCTCGGCGGTTTGTATCAGCGCGATAACCCGCAAGACTGTAATTCCGGTTGATGAAATTCAATTACTGTGGGGAAAAAATGGATATTGGTTTAAATCGATATAAGGGCCTTTACCGTTTAGCACAACCGCGCCAACCGTAAAAACCTTAACGCCCGTTAAACAAAAAGATCTTATCGCCGGCAAATAAACAGCTTCATTCGTTTCTTCGTCTCCCTTCTCCTTCCCTCTCTCTCTCTCGCATTCCTCCTGTGGCTTCGTTTTCTCCTTTTATTTTCTTTAAGGTCGGTGTCGATCCCTAAAGTAATGATATTTAAGCCTTAACTGTTCCAGTTTTAAAATTGGTTCACCCGTTATCACCCATAAACGCAAACGTATCGAGTGATAATGGTTGGTGATAGTTAATAACAATCAAAAAAATCGTTGCATATCATTTCATACCGCTTTATACCGTAAAAAATTAAAAACTGTTTTCCGCCAGCATTTACCATTACGGGCGGTTGCGGATGGGTAATAAAAAAAATAAAAAAACAAAAATTTATTAAAAAATTAATTTAAAAATCATTTAAA
>KE155125.1:14683-37420 GCA_000411075.1 Sisymbrium irio
CCGCTATTATATCCGCTAGTCAATTAGTCATAACTATCCCGCAAATGTAATAGTTTTTAACCATTACACCAGTCGTACGAAACGCTTAATAACGTTTAAAACCGCAACCACCCACTTTCGCAAACTCTCGTAACCGCAGCCGCAACCGCAGCCGCACCCACTGCGTTTGAACCAGTCAGACCCTAAGTCGTTATCTAGTTGTTGCGTTTGACATAAAAAGCTTAAGTTAACCTTTGCACCCTTCAGAATCGGCCCTGGCTGAGTAATGACGGCTAATGATGCATGTGAGCTCTGTAATCATGTGAATGTGAGAATAAGTTTTGGCTTTTGAATTCGTGTTTAAGTTGCGTTAAATAACTCTAATTTTTCATTTCTCCGTGTGTATTCTTAATCTTTAAGAATTTAACTATTTAAGAGCTCGAAGTAGTAAAGTAGCCTTTAACTTGTGGCACAAGGTAAGCGTTTGATTTGGGTTGGGAATGGAAGGAGTTTCGGAGGATTGTAGACCTTTTGATAATTTGATTTTTTCATCTTGTGTGTCAAAAGGCAGACCTTCCCATTTCGTCACATTCCCATTTGCAGGGTTGTTTAGGTTGGTGGCCTCGTGAGGACGGAAGTATCCATCCCGCCTGGGTAGAGTGAGGGGCTCCTGTCTTGTTTCGAAGTTACTCATGCAGAAACCAGGTCACGAAGTTGCTTTTCTTGCAATATATATTCGTCGTCGCTTGAGAATGTATGAGGTTATATAAATCAAGATACGAGGTACTCTCCATATTAAGAATCTTTTTCTAATCAGTTTGCATTATCTTAGTAGGTCCCTAATATTAATATTGTGTTACCAATACTTTTTCTATCAGTATGCAGTGTTGTCAGCACTGGAAGGTCTCTACAACTCTCATGGGGCTGCAACTTAGAATCTGAATATGCTATATGATGCTGAGCCACAACTGCAAAATCTCCAGGTTTGTTGCTGGTTATAATTCCATATTATTTTGTCGTAAATACAATTATGTAAAGCTCCATTTAATGGTATCACTAGTATTACTTCTGACTATGAATACAAAAGCTGATGAAGTCATTTGGATGGATCAGTTGAAGAACCCTCACCATCAGCTTACGCAGAAAGAAGTTTGGTTTAATTTTGATCATTCTGAAGGGTGGTTGTCAATTCATACGACAAAGCAACAAATAGACGAACTGCTTCACGGGCAGTGTCCCTTTTGCAACTCTGGAACTGATTCGCTTTAGTTTTGTTCAGCCGCTTGTATAAAGATATTATGGTACCACTTATCCAAGTGAAAACCGGCTTCTATATGGAATTGTTTCTCTCGTGCTTTCAGAGAGAAAGGAATAGAAGCCGTTAATGTTTTCTCCGCAGGAGTGGTTAGCATTAGCATTTTTTGGATGCATTTACATCTCAAACCTACTTGTACTAGTATTATATACCTTATCTTGATAGCTAATATCTAATTGTTTCTTCATCTTCGTTTTATTTTATCTATCAGCTTCTTACAGATTGGTCAGTTTAATTTGAATGCATAAGATGGTGCACTGAATATTTTACTGAACAAAACATAGTTGCATAGCATAATTTATATAATTTATATTATGATCAATTTCTTGAGATAACAAAACAAAAATAGTCCTCTTCTTCAGTTCAAATAACAATAAGAGAAAGAGAAAATCTTGTTCCAGTATGTTGTTCTAGAGAAAGAGAAAATCTTGTTCCAGTATGTTGTAGACATCATTTTTGGAAAAACCATTTCGGACCTCATATCTTCCTATAACTTTCAGTCCTCTAACTAATCAATCAACCAAATAAACCGTGAATTAAATTTTTTAACATACAATAAAGATCATAAATTATATTTCTTTTACATGTCTGTTGTCATCGTGCTTGAGAAGCCCTGGATCCACAATATAATCTAAAGCATTGTTGAGATTGTTAATGGAAAGTTTCATGGTTTTGGTCTTGACATAGTTTGTCAAGTCTTTAAGGGAGAATTGATGGTGTAAAGCAACAGGCTTTCCCCGGTTGTAGTGCGCTTGTGCAAGGCGACAAAGAGCCACAGATGCACATATCTCTGTAAAAAATATAGAAGGTGATATAGATTAGTCAGAGTTAGGCGGTGATCGATAAAAAACTGTATTAGTTAATGTAAAAGTTATGTGAAATACGTACCTCCAACTTGTTTGAACACAGGCCCGACAAGACCTTCAACAAGAGTCCAATCACTTAACATACGTGAATTTGGAAATGGCTACACAAAAACAAATAGAAAGAAAGATGTAAGGCAATGAGATCACTTAGAAAGTTTCATTCGGTTGGGTTGTTTATAAACTATATTAAAATATTCGTTCTAATCAAATAATAATCAATTCATTTGGAATATGGTTGGATTTGGTCAGTTGTGGTTTGGTTTGGTTTAAGAAGAAAATGAAATCTAACGTAAACTTTGCTTAGGTACCGGTTCGCAAACACATGCAACAGGAAAATAAATAATACAGTACTATAGAAAAGGTTAACCAGGAATTACGTACTGGTATTAAGCTCACTGGTCCTTGGGGTAACAGTTGTTGTGAGTCTTGTGACACAGGAAGACGTCCCTCTCTGGCAGCACGCTCTCTTTCTCGTCTCATTTCATTCACTGGATTTGGTACTTTAGCTTGTTTGGACCCCCTTGGTGCCCCAAGTGCTCTTCTTGGTTCCTCATTATCCATATTTCCTGAAAATGACTGAAAGCATAAGTCAATTTTGTACAGAACCAATGAGTCTTGTTATAAAATCATCAAATCAAGTCACGGTAAGAAAATAAGCAAGAAATGAAATGAAATGAGTTCCCTAACTCTCATCAAGTTGGTCCTAAGCTAATAGCTATAGCTTGGTATCTATACCCATGTATAGATAAAAATCCAGCTAGATACACCCATATCTATATCTTCTCTATTAAGCTTATTTTCTTGCCCAAGATTTCCCTTCTAACAAGACCCATAACATTCATTTTTCTTTGAACTAGGACCAGGACATTTTTGCTTGGATGTGTTCCAGCTTTCGGTCTCTAGCTAGCTATATACGGAAAACTACACCAAAACCCTTAAGCACGCACTCAGGAAGATCGATGGCATACTAATCATCAACCATTCCATCAATACAGGACTTTTAAGCTCTTCTATACTTATCTATTAGTATATCTTGCAGTATCCATCCAGAAAAAGGGGCGTGGCGAGATAGTATAGCTTAGCTAGGGCATAATCGCGAGATGAAAAGCATTACAATCTACTACCCTTCTGGCTCCTTAAACGAGATGGGAGCTGTAAATGTACAGTCCCCTAGACAGTAAATATATCGTTCTAGAACTTCTGACCCAGATAAAGAACCAACGGAATCGATCAACACCCATATCTCATGATGAATCTATGGAACACCAAGTCACCGACCTAAGTGTTTCTGATGATTGATACTTTAAGGTAAAGACAAAACGATTTTTTTTTACGGTTTCTAAGGTGTTTACCCTTGATATCTGCCGGTCTCTTGGGAGACAGATAGAGAATCTCTCCCAAATCCTTCCGTTGGGGGAAACGAAAGAAGAAGAGATAGTGAGTGAAGCGAAGTAAATGATGGACCTTGGAAGAGAAGGATCGGGTGGCATACGGAATTACGCTAATACCCTTGCTTTATTCTCTCTCTCCCCCAGCTCAAATATCTACTGCTGGCAGTCGTAAACCCTATAACAAATCCCAAACGAGCTTCTTATATCTAACTAATTTTTTTGAACGAAAGGAAGAAAAACTAATTATGGCCTATGTACATTTCTACTTATGTTTGTTTCTTTGTTTAAACATATTTCTAATTATATATGTTGCTTCTTTGATTTCGTATACAAAGACTAAACCCTAAAACAAAAATCTTAATGCGGACGTTATTTCGTATACTGATTTCTTTTTCATGCATAAACATATTTAGTACTTTCTTTGTTTAACAACTTTAACATATTTCTAGTCATGTTTCTTTCTTTATTTAACATGTTTCTAATTATAAGTTGCTTTTATATTCGTATACTCTCGTTATACGGGTATGTCGTACGTGTTTCCTAATCAGTTACCTTGTATAATTTTTAACTATGATATCTGAATTATCTATAGTTTTTTAGCCACCGTTTTTTTTTTCTTTTTGCTTTTTGAAAAGGACTAGAAATAAGGATGAAAACAGATTAACTAATGTACTAATTGATTTGTATCAAATTAATAACCCCTCACACTCCAAATTAACCTACATCTACCACTGCTTGCTTATATATACACTCAGCAGTCAGCACTATACCCGTCGATGTAATTGCTTCTTATTTTATTTATACTAATTATTATAACGTAAACCAACAAAAATGTTTTGCTAAGTATATTCTTAATTTGTCGCTTATGGACATCCGAACAACAGATTTCTCATACTCGTATTTGAATGTACAAATCGCATCAATCTTGCTTACATATAAAGCTACTCCTACTGCATAAGTTTTTTATTAAATTAGAAACGCTACAAAAACTTGGCCATGGAGAAATTTCATTGTTGGCAATCACTGTTGAACATTTCTATTCAAAATATTTATAAAGAGTTATTTATATGAAAACGAAACGAAATAATTAATAGGAAAACATGGTTATTAAATTAAGTCTAGCTAGATCTTCTTAACTTGGTTGTATTGATCATTATTAATTAGCATCCTATAAAAGTCAGCTGCATGAATAAAACTACTTGTTGTCTGATCCACTTCTTAAGACATTAATAAAGGGTGAAAAGAAGCTTTTGACTTTTATTTGAAGTTTATTTGAAACTGCAATCTAATACTATGTGAATGCATGATTTCATATAATACGATATTCGCATGGTTAGATAACTAAGAAGAACTCTATGTACTTGAATAGTATCGTAAACTTAAGTTATATATTCATTTGGCCGATGCTAAAGATGCATCTAGTTTTGACCATTCACATTGATTTATGAAATACAAGGAAGCCGGTAAAAAGAAGAAAAAGGTAATAATAATAAGAATTTAAAATTTAGAAGCTGTAGTTAATTTAGTTTGTGTGATTTGGCCTTTGCGTGTGTGAGTAAACAAAACATCTTTCGTGCGTAACGACAAAAAGATTAAAAGAAAGGCACTATTTACGAGAGAAAATAACGAGGAAGGGAAAATTTCCAGAACAAAAATATATTGCGATTCCCAATTGTTTAGGGTTTACTCCAAATCCGAGAATCGAGAGTCGGTAATCAATGGATCTGAGAAGATGCGTAACCAAGACGACGGCAAAAGGAGAATCGAGCAAGTCGACGGAGGAAATTAAACCCATGGAGGAAATTAAGCCCATGGAGGAATGTTCGGCCGTCGCCACTTCCCTGACCAAACGCAAGGCCGAGTCCGAGCCGGCGGAAGACAGAGGCGATGACGACGTTGATTGTGAAGAAGAGAACGAAGATAGCGGCGATGATGGATACGCTGACTCTGACGAAGAGCTCTTAGAGCCGACGTGGTGGACCGTCCCTGAATGGGATGCGGACAGCTTCCGAAAATACAACCAAGAAAAGGGGTTGAATGTAGAGTTTGTGCAAGTGGTGAGAGGTAATTACACCTTAGGACCTCGATTCAAGTCGTACGTTACATTTATGGCTAGGGAGAAACCCCATGGCCCTCTTGTCGAGTATCAAGCCAAGGGTTGGTCTACGTTTGTTAAAGGCGAGAACTATCCCATCCTCTGTAGACCGGTTCCTCCGGCAGAACCACCGTCGAACCCAAACCAGTAATCGGTATCTTTTGTTTTTCTCTCTTTTTGGTCACAGCTTTATTTTCTTTTTGTATTTGGGCGTTGAATCTCCCGTATGTTATAATAAGCTATTCTTCATGGGGTTAGCCGAATATTATATACTTAAGCTCTAAAGGCCATCGTGCGTGACTAACTCGCTGACTACTTTGTTGTTCTCTTTTTTCAGATTATAAGACTTGCGCAAGTTAGAGGAGGGAGTTCTCAATTTCTGGAAAAAGACTGGCGGACGCAGAGATTCGCATAATGTGCCAGTCTTGCCTTCCTTTTATTTTATCTTTGAGTTCAAAAATAACTTAAAATTTTTATTGTGTGTATATTAGTTAATAATTAGTAACCACCTTTAAGTTTCTGTTTATCTCTTATCCAAGGTCAATCTTAAATTATGTTTTTATCATCCTTTGTTTATCTTAATGGTTATCAAAGTGACTTGGTTCTTATATGTCTTCATTGTGATTCATACACACGGCTTCAAAATCTACCATGTTTCCGATGTAGGGGAGTTATCATTAAATAGTTTTTAGAACAAAAACAAAAAATAGACAAAAACAAATCAGTAACTTCGACACACGAAAGTGTCAAGGTAAAATTTTCTCGTTCATTTGTTTCCAAGGAAGTCTACACATTACATTATAATAACTTAGTGTAATTGGCACAGTAGGAAGATACAAGCAAATCATTGAAATCACTTGCACCAAATCGCAATTGAAAAACTTGGGAGATATTCTTGTTTTGTCTTTGAATCTTATTAAGAAAAGAGGAAAAATTATTCAGGTTAATTTTGTTATTAACCATGCAAAAATATGTAAAATTGAAAATAGATTTAACTGAATTGCAAAAATGAATAAATGTATGTTAGAAATGTATTTTTGTAAATCCCATTATCATCTAATCCAATACAAAATCAAATTTATTTAGGTATAACTTTATTCCAAAACCCATATAGATCTAACAATTTTTATGAATTTGCTTAATAACAAATACAAATTATAAAAATTATCTATAAGTTTCTATTATAAAAATAAGCTTAATATTAGATTAGGAAAATATCTAAATTTAAATATCAAAAAAGAAAATTATTTATAAATTTTTATAAAACAAAAAATCAACTTAATATTAAATTATGTAAAATTTTAATGTAAAATAATAATTTCATTTTTATAATTAACTATATAACCCATAATATCTCTTGGTCATAAAAAATTAGAATAAATTTAACTAATAACTACTTTAAAGAATATTAAATACAAATAGAAAATGTAAGAAAAATATCTACAAATCTCTATTAATAAAAGTTTATATTTCTATAATTTAATTATAATGTTTCAGCAAGTATAATAATTAAAATACGAATATTTGATTTATGAGGCTATAGTTTCCTCAACATTACCGGTTTGACCTCGGCGGTTTGTATTAGCGGATAAAAAAGAAAACTGTATCATCTCCGGTTAATGAAATTCAATTTGGGGAGAAAGAAAAGAGGTGCGAATATTTGACGTATTCGGTTAAATCGATAGAAGGGCCAGCCTTTATCGTTTGAGCAACCCTAAAAACCTTAACGCCGGTTAATAAAAAAAAAAGAGCTTACCGGCGGCAAATAAAGAGCTTCCTCGGCGTGTCTGCGTCGCCTTCTATCTCTCGCGGATCCCACAGGTGAGCTTTTTCGATTCGTACTCTTAAAAGAAATAGTGTTGGTTTTCTCCCTCTTATACGGTCGGTGTCGACCCGTAAGTAGTGTGATTTAGCCCAAATTTGTTCCAGTTTTATTATAATACTCTTAAGTCGTGATCTAGTTGTTGCGTCTGACATAGAAAGTTTAAACTCACCTACACTTCAGAATCGGCCCTGAGTTTTGCTTACCACTCAAAACTCTCTGCTAACCAACACAACAACTAATGAGGTTTGTAACTTTTTCCGCTTCTGCGAATTATATATTATAGCATCTCTGATCTCTTTCCCGCCAAATAACAGTTTTGCGGGTTTATTTATTTGTCGATATAGACATTTTAGTGGAGAGAGTACATGGGGTTGAGGAAAAAAGCTCAGTGAAGGAAGCACAAGCGCAGCGGCTCGCAAGGTTGGAATGCCATATTGTGAACTGAAGAAACGCAAATGATTTGGACTTTGTGGAACATCCTCTGCCCATGATTATGAAGCAGAGACCATAGCCGAATCCGGAATTTGTATGATAGAGAAGTTTCCACCACGTTTCTGAGAGTTTTCTTTTTTCCTTTATCGTCAAGACCTTCTTCTTCTTTCAAATCAAAACCGAAATCGGAATAGGTTAATTCTTTTTATGTGTAGTTTTGCTGACTACTTTTAAGCCTAGCTAATTGTTCCAGTTTTATTACAATAACTACAAAGTCGTGATCTAGTTGTTGCTGTGAACATAGAAAGCTTAAGTTAATTAACTTGCGCACCCTTCAGAATCGGCCTTGGCTGAGTGATGTCGATTAGTGGCTAATGATGTATGGGAGCTCTTTAATCATGTGAATGTGACAAGAAGTTTTGGGTTTTTGAATTCGTGTTTTAAGTTGAAGTCTGGTCTCTAATTACTCTAATTTTTCAATTCTCAGTGTGTATTCTTTTATTCTTTTTAGATTTTAATTACTAAAGAGCTCGAAGTAGTAAAATAGCCTTTGACTTGTGGGACAAGGTAAGGGTTTGATTTGGGTTGGGAATGGAAGAAGTTTGGGAATATTGAATACCTTTTGATAATTCAATTATGTCATCTTGTGTATCAAAAGGCAGACCTTCCCATTTCATCACACTCTCATTTACAGGGTTTTTTAGGTTTGGTGGCCTCGTGAGGACGGGAGTATCCATCCCGCCTGGGAAGAGTGAGGGGCTCCTGTCTTGTTTTGAAATTACTCATGCAGAAACCAGGTCACGAAGTTGCCTTTCTTGCAATATACATTCGTCGTCACTTGAGAATATATGAGGTTATATCAAGATTCGAGGTACTCTCCATATTAAGAATTTTTTTCTAATCGTTTGCATTATCTTAGTAGGTCGCTAATGTTAATATTGTGTTACAAATACTTTTTCCATCAGTATGCAGTGTTGTCAGCACTGGAAGGTCTGTACAATTCTCATGGGGCTGCAACTCATAATCTGAATATGCTATATGATGGTAAGTCACTAAGTCACACTGCAAAAGCCCCACGTTTGTTGCTGGTTATAATTCCATATTATCTTGTCGTTAATACAATTATATAAAGCTCAATTCAACGGTATCACTGGTGTTACTGCAGAAGCTGATGACGTCACTTGGATAAGATCAGTTGAAGAACCCTCATTAGCCTACGCAGAAAGAAGTTTGGTTTTTAATCATTCTGAAGGGTGGTTGTCATAAGAAGCCACAAATAAACGAGTTGATTCACGGGCATGTCCCTTTTTCAACTCTGGAACTGATTCGCATTAGTTTCGTTCAGCCGCTTGTGGAAAGATGTTATGGGTGCCACTTATCCAAGTGAAAACCGGCTTCTATATATAGTATGGAATCGTGTCCGAGTCTAGTGGGATTTAGTAGTGTATCCCAGTTTTCAGATCGGTCTCACTGCTATGCAATTTGCAAGTGTTTCTCTAATGTTTTCAGAGAGAAAGGAAAAGAAGTCGTTAATATTTTCTCTGCAGGAGTGGTCAGTAGCATTATTAATTTTTTGGGGGATATCTTAATTTACTTATACTAGTATTATATACCTTATCTTCATCGCTGTTATTTAATTGCTTCTTCATCTTCGTTTTATTTTATCGATCAACTTGTACAGATGGGTCAGTTTAAATGCAAAAGATCTAATATTGTCTTGAACAAAACATAGTTGCGTAGCATCATTTATGTTATGACCAATGTCTTGAGAATTCAACACAAAAATGACTACTACTTCACTTCTTCAGTCCAAATAACAACAAAGAGAAAGAGAAAATTAACTTCAGAACTACTTTTTTAGTGTTTGTGTGCACCAAAACACATCAAACTTTCCAGCTGGATCTAGAGAGATTCTTCCGTAGCCCCTATTGCACCAGTCCACTCCCCAAGAGTTTTGTATCACCAAAAACTCCTTTCCTTCAGGGGTTATACCTTTGGCAGCAATGATCACAGCATGGCCGAGTTGACCGTGTGGTCCCTTTTCAGCCCGGTGAAGGGGAACATCGTAAATCTCCTGAAACAAAACAAAAAACAAGTATTAGGAACTTAATTTAGAAAATGTAGTAATTCAGTCTAAACACAAAATTTATAAGTATATAATAACATTGCCTCGGCAGTTAGGTGCTTGAGGCCTCTTGTGTCTTCTAAGGAAATAGCTAGAGGACCTTGTTCGAGTTGGTTGTAGACCTCATCTTTGGAAATACCATTTTGGACCTCAAATCTTCCTTCAACCCTATGTCGGCTACGCCGCCCAGCCTAATCAATCAACCAAAAAGAGAACGTGAATGACAATTTTGTAACATAGAATAGTATCATGAGTTATGTTTCCTTTACCTCTCTGTCGTCATTGTGTTTGAGAAGCCCGGGATCCACAATATAATCTAAGGCAATATTGAGATTGCTAATGGAAAGCTTCTTGGTTTTGGTCTTCATATAGTCTGCCAGATCTTTAATGGAGAATTGATGGTGTGAAGCAACTGGTTTGTTCCGGTTGTGGTGTGCTTGGAAAAGTCGACAAAGACCCACAGAGCCACATGTGTCTGTTGTTCAAAAATTTAGAAGATATATATAGAATATAGATTAGTAGGCTTTTAGGCAGTGACAAACAAGAAATCATATGTTAGTGCAAAGCAAAAGCCATACATACCTCCAACTTGATCAAAGACAGGCCCGAAAGTACCCTCAAGAAGAGTCCAATCTCTCAAAATTTGAGAGTTTGGAAATGGCTTCACACAGCAAAGAAAACGACAGATGTAGAGCAATTAGGTCACTTTGAAAGTTTCATTCGGTCTTTATAAATCTAATTTATTCAGTGCTAATTTAAACAATCAATTCATTTGGGATTTGGTTAATTGGGTTTGGTCAGTGTCGGTTTGGTTTTGGTTTAAGAAGAAAAGGAAATCTAACGTAAATAAACCACTCTAGTCATCTTTCCTTTGGTTGGCAAATACAAATCAATCTGAAAATAAATAATATTATGAAAAAGTTTAAACAGGAATTACTTACGGGTATTAAGCTCACTGGTGGTGGTGGTGGCACTAGAAGATGACCTTCTCTTTGAGCATGATCCCTAGCTCTCCTCTGATCATTCGCTGGATTGGGTATTTTGGATTTTTTGTGTCGCCTTGGTACCCCCAGTGATAGTTTTGGTTCCTCATTATCCATATCTCCTGAAAACGATTGGGGATGAACGAGACTTTTTTGTCCTGCATATACAATCTATATTCAGTGTTTAAAAAAGCCTCTCACTCTAAACTAATAGCTATAGCTTCATATCTATACCCATATATAGACACGAATTGAGCTAGATACACTCATATCTACATATCTTCTCTAGTAAGCTTGTTTTCTTGCCCAAGATTTCCCTTCTAACAAAACCCATAAAATTCATTGTTCTCTGAACTACGACCAGGACATTTTTGCTTGGATGTGTTCCAGCTTTCGGTCTCTAGCTAGCTATATACTGAGAACTACACCAAAACCCTTAAGCACGCACTCAGGAAAATCAATGGCATACACTAATCATCAAGTACCATTCCATCAATACGGGACTTTTAAGCTCTTCGATACTTATCTATTGTATCTTACAGTATCGATTCAGAAAAAGGGGCGTGGCGAGAGAGTCTAGCTTAATTAGGGCATAACCGCGAGATAGAGAAAAAGCATTACAATCTACTTATGGCTCTTTAAACGAGATGAGAGCTGTTAATATACAGGCCCCGAAACAGTAAATAGTCCTAGAACTTCAGACCCAGATAAAGAACCAAAGGAATCGATCAACACCGTACCCGTATATCAGGATGAATCTATGGAACACCGACCTAAGTGTTTCTGATGATTGATACTCTAATGGGTAAAGAAAAAGCGAAAACCTTTTTAGGTTTTTAAGGTGTTTACCCTTGATATCTGCCGGTCTCTTTGGAGACAGAAAGAGAATCTCTCCAAAATCCTTCCGTTGGGGGGAACGAAAGAAAAAAAGATAGTGAGTGAAGCGAAGTAAATGATGGACCTTGGAGGAGAAGGATCGGATGGCGTACGAAATTACTCTAATACCCTTGCTTTTTCCTCTCTCTCTCCCCACCACAAATATCTACTGCTGGTAGTCGTAAACCCTATAACAAATCCCAACGAGCTTCTATCTCGGTACTAATTTTTTTGAATGAAAGGAAGAAAAACTAAGTAAGGCCTATTATTCATTTCTAATTATGTTTGTTTCTTTGTTTTAACTAATTATATATGTTGCGTCTTTGATTTCGTATACAAAGACTAAACCCTAAAACAAAAATACCAACGCGAACGTTATTTATATACTAATTTTTTGAATGAAAGAAAAAAAAAACTTATTCGGTACTTTCTTTGTTTAACATATTTCTAATTATGTGCTGCTTCTTTGTAATTCGTATACTCTCGCTATACGTGTGTATGTATGTTTTCCTAATTAGTTACCTTATATGATTGTTAAATATATATGCATGATTACACATCTGAATTATCTATAGTTTTTTAGCCACCGTTTTTTTTTCTTTTTTGCTCATTGAAAAGGACTAAAAATAAGGATGAAAACAAATCAAATAATGTATTAATTGATTCGTACCAAATAACCCCTCCCACTCCTAATTAACCTACATCCACCACTGCTTTCTTATATATATACGTACTCAACTCAACACTATACCCGTCGATGTAATTGTTGTTTAATTTATTCATACTAATTATTATAACAACACTATACCCGTCAATGTAATTGTTTATAAATTTATTCATACTAATTATTATAACAACACTATACCCGTCAATGTAATTGTTTTAAAATTTATTCATACATAGACCAAAAATTTATCCCTCGGTGTGTTCTTAATTTGTCGCGTATCTCATACTTGTATATGTACGTACAAATTGTATCAATCTTGCTTACATATAAAGCTACTCCTACTGCAAAAGCTTTTATTGAATCAGAAACGCTACAAAAACTTGTCCATGGAAGATTCTCATTGTTGGCAATCACTGTTGGACATCTCCATTCAAACATGTATAAAGAGTTCTTTATATGAAAACGAAACGAAAAAGTAATGGAAAGACATGGTTATTAAATTCTTAACTTGGCTGTACTGATCATTATTAATCAGTATCCTATGAAAGACAGCTGCATGAATAAAACTACTTGTTGTCTGTCCACATACAAACTCATCCAATTGGCTAAGGTAACGAGAAAATGTCCAATAAAAAAGATTTTCTTCTGAGAAAGAAGTTTCACTCCAAGGCACCACCATGTTGTTCTTGTGCTTTGGTTTCCTTTCGGTTGTCCGGTACTACCAATTTGTTTATTATCAAGTATATTTTCTCCCTTGATTTTATTTATTTTAATTTAGTCCCCAATCTTTCTTTTCTATAAATGACATATATATGTATGTGTGTATGTATCCAGCAAGAACTCACAAGACAGCAGAGAGGCATTAATGGCCGCCTGAAAAGTTTTCTCTTATCACTTTAAAAATGATGTCACAGATTCTACGTACGGTCCAAACCAACGGTCTGATTTCAATAGCATCGTTTATTTGGTTTCAATTAATTTCCCTCAACCAGTACTAATACTTGAATGAAAAAGGAAAGAAAATAAGAGGGTTGTAATAAAAAAATTGTTAAAGGGTGCAGGAAAGGAAGCTAGCTTTTGCTTTTATTTTAAGTCCATTTGAAACTGCAATAATATGTGAATGCATGGTTTCATATAATACGATATTCGCACTGTTAGATGAGAAGAACTCTACCGAAGCGTTGTATGAATAGAGTGATCAATTAATTGCTGAATTAATAGATTTATATTTTGTTGTTGTTGTTGACCTATGTCGTCAGGACCTGGAAATCCAGATCGTGAATGCAGAGAATGGAAGAAGTTTGCAAAAGGGCAAGTATAAATGACGAATTATAATCGGTAACCAATCTAATGGGTTTTTTTTTAATCCCTATTTGAATTGAAGTTAATACCAACACTTAGCTTCCCAATCGCTGTGCATATGATGTTTAAGTGCCTATTTTTTAACTTAACTCAAAAATTTACTCCTGTCATTGTTTGTGTTCTTTATACGTAGACTAATTTAATTGAAGTGTGTGTGATCTACGTTACCTATCAATAGACAAGCATGACGTGTTTAGTTTTGATTGCGGTTTGTTTTTTTTTTCGTTAAAGAAAAGGGATAATCTGCTTAGTTTTCACATATTCATATACAAAATAAAGAAGAAGAAAACACGTTGAGTTTGGATAAATTAAATAGGGCCTATAACTATCAGATTGAATATGTATGCCATTGGTATATATAGAGTGTATATAAGTAACGGTGTGAGTGGAAATCTAATAGTATCGGCACCTTCTCATATTTTCATTTTGGCGATACTAAAGATGCATCTAGTTTTGACTTTTGACGATTCACGTCGATTTATGATTTACTGGGAAACAGGTAAAAACAGAAAAAAAAAGGTAACAATGATAAGAGTTAAAAAGTAAAAACTGTTGACCATAAAAGAGAAAAGAAGTTAAAAGCTGTAGTTAGTTTGTGTGATTTGGCCTTTGCGTTTTGCGTGTGTGTAAACAAACTGCGTAACGACAAAAGGATGAAAAGGAGGGAAATTTTCCACAACAAAAATGTGAGGAAGTTTTCAAATTTCGAAAAAAAAGTGGGATGGCAGTAGCGTAAATAGGTTACATGTATTATGGGTAGAAAGGTAAATACAGATTTCCAGGGGTTGCTTATATTAAATATATTTGTTTTGTCTGAACACTTGCGATTCCCAATTGTGTAGGGTTCAGTTACTCCGAATCCGATAATCGAGAGTTTCGGTAATCAATGGATCTGAGAAGATTAGAAACCAAGACGACGGCGAAAGGAGAATCGAGCAAGTTAATGGAGGAAATGAAACCCATGGAGGAATATTCGGCCGTCTCCACTTCCCTGGCCAAGCGCAAGGCCGAGTCCGAGCCGGCGGAAGAGAGCAGCGATGACTACGTTGACTCTGAAGAGGTGAACGAAGAAAGCGGCGATGATGGATACGTTAACCCTGACGATGAGCTCTTAAAGGCGACGTGGTGGACCGCCCCTGAATGGGGTGAGGACAGCTTCGAGGGACACGAGTATCGTTCCTCGGAAGAGGATGAATTGTCGGATAAGGAGCAGGAAAAGAATTGGCGCAGCTATAAACGCATGGTCATGGCAAGCAAGGTATGCAACCACTTTTTGTTTGTGTTGAATTGGCGCCGCTGTCTAGTAATAATACATGGTACTTTCTCAGCTGAGTGGTAAGTCTAATTAACGTGTGCTTTAGGGATTTTACGTGGAGCCAGGGCTTAGGCCACCGTACTGCTTCTCGGGTATCATACCAGTGGGTGACATGGAATTGCCTGCGGGTCACGGGCAGACTTACCGCGAGTATTTTGCAGAGATGGCTTGTCTCTGTCTCCAAAAATACAACCAAGAAAAGGGATTGAATGTAGAGTTTGTGCAAGTGGTGAGAGGTAATTACACCACAGGATCTCGATCCAAGTCGTACATTACATTTATGGCTAGGGAGAAACCCCATGGACCTCTTGTCGAGTATCAAGCCAAGGTCTGGTGTACCTTTGTTAAAGGCGAGAACTATCCCATTCTCTGTAGACCGGCACCTCCCCAAAAACCACCGTCGAACCAAAACCAGTGATCGGTATCTTTGTTCTCTCTCTCTTCGGTCCCAGCTTTATTTTCTTTTTGGTTAGATTTATTTGTCATACATCTTTCACGATATGGTATTTGGGCATTGAGTCTCCCGTTTTTCATAATAGGAGATTCTTCATGGGGTTAGCCATATATTTTTTACCTCTAAAGCCCATCGTGACTAACTCGCTTAGTACTTGGTTCTCTTTCTACAGATTATCGGACGGTAGAGGATGTAGTTCCCAATTTCTGGAAAAAGACTGGTGGACGCAGAGACTCCCATAATGTAGCGCAAGCCGTTGCTTGCCTATCTTTTATTTTTTCTTTGAATTCAAGAATAACTTAAATGTTTATTGTGTGTGTTAGTTACCTATCGAGTTTAAGTTTCTGTTTATCTCTTATCCAAGACCAATCTTAGATTATTTTTATTTTATGTTTATCTTAATGCTTCTCAAAGTATCTTGGTTCTTCTATATTTGTTTTTATTGTTTTTCATGACACACGGCTACAAAATCTAGCATGTTTCCAATGTAGGGACTAGGGAGTATTATTAGTAATTAGTAGTTTCTAGAACAAACACACAAAAAAAGGCAAAAACAAAAAAGTATCTTCGACGCATGTGAAGTGGTCCAAGGTAAATTTTTCTCCGTCGTAGGTTTCCAAGGAAATTGACAATTTATAACTTAGTGTTATTGGCACAGTAGGAAGAAACAAGAAAGTCCTTCAAACCCCTTGCACCAAATCGCAATTAAAACATGAATCATCCACCTAGCATATACCTACAAAGGTTTGTTAATTTTGCCTTAGTTGTAAGATGTTAACCGACTTGCGAAAGGTTGAAGTACTTGCACGAGGTTTGGAGTGCTTTCACAGTTTAGATAGAATGCACCTTAAGCTGAACCACGAGGAGGAATCCGGTTGGAAAGGTTTCACTGTCAGGAGTTGTTCATTATATATAAGAGATTAACTTAGGCTTACAACTTAAAAAATTAATATCAAATCGCATTCTTAACTTTCTAGTCGTCAATTGCTTCTGATCAATCGCGAGTCGACCTCCCAATCGTAATCTGTTCGTTATTTGCACACAGTTTACATCTTATCAACGAATGTGTAAAAGGTTTATGTTCCGACTCAGTCCACTCCACTCGCACCACCTCAACAACAACACTTTATTTACATAATCCGTTTGTATAATAAGAAATTCTTCATGGGCATTCGAATTGTCTTTCTCTATATATCAAAACATGTTTCTCTCCCGCGGTTTTCTCATAGGACAGTATCACTATGTATTGTATTGAGAGTGTTTGTAATTTCTGGATTTTGACGAGATTATAACGGTTTGTTTACACGTAATAAAGAATACAAACTACCAAAGACCAATATTCTTCATTACTCACTTCATTGCATTGTAATAATCTCTGACCTCGACAAGATGATATGAAGCATTTTATACGAGACTAACACCGAGGCCACAGTTACTGACTAACTCTCGACAGACTAACGGTGATGACAACACCGTCATATTCACACTCAAGCGTGAGTAGGGCTGGGTGGGTCTCTGGCATAAAACCTAACCGGACTAAAATCACATTAAACCAAAGCTGTTCGACCGGTTCGAGTTCGTTCAGTTCCTCTGAAACTAGACTTAAACCAAACCAGACTCTGTTCTAAACCAAGCCCACTCCTGAGTCGGTAACCCTTGTTAAAATCAGATTTGTTTACCAAACAACTCAAAACTAATATATAACCTGAAAATATTATCCATATTGTTTTATGGATCAAATATGGCCGGTCTTTTAGTTTTTGTCTAAATAACCCACATCCAACAGAACAACCTTAAAAAACCCAACTTATATAGAACCTAAATTTCCACCCCAAATTATGTTTGGTTTGGAAAACTGATTAATTAAATAGGTTTGTTTGGGTCGATTACTATTGTTAATTCTATCTGTGACAACCCTATATAATAAGATACGAATATTTGATTTATGAGGCTAAGTTTCCTCAAAATTACGGGGTTTGACCTCGGCGGTTTGTATTAGCGGATAAACCGCAGAACTGAATCTCCCTCCGGTTAGTAAGATTCAATTTGCGAATAATTGATATTGGGTTAAATCGATAGAAGGCCTTTATCGTTTGAGCACAACCGGGGCCAACCCTAAAAACCTTAACGCCGGTTAAACAAAAAAGAGCTTACCGCCGGCAAACACAAAGCTTCATCGGCGTTTCTTCTTCTTCTTCGTCTTCGCGCTCTGCCTCGCCTTCTCTCTCCTCTCGCGGATTCCATAGGTAAGCTTTTTCGATTCGTACTCGATACAAATAGTGGTATTCCTAAGGCTTCGTTTCTCCCTCGTATAAGTAGTGAGATTTAACCCAAATTTGTTCCAGTTTTATTACAATGCTCTTAAGTCGTGATCTAGTTGTTGCGTTTGACATAGAAAGCTTAAATTCACACCCCCTTCAGAATAGCCCCTGTGTGAGTGATATCGATTCGTGGGTAATGACGTCTGTGAGCTCTTTATGTGAATGTGATAAGAAAGTTTAGGTTTTTGGATTAAGTTGAGTTTGGTCTTTAAGTTAGTGGCATAATTTTAATAAATCTCAGATTTTAGCAACCAGGCTGATTTCATTTATATATTGACATAGGAGACGTACTCGAATCCACAAGACTGGCAATCATCCTCTAGACATGGTACGATCGGAGCCTTGTGTTCTGTTCGCCCAGACCTTTGTTCATCCTCAATTGGACGAATATGTCGACGAGGTAACACTTGTCTTTTGTCACCCTATTTGTTCCTTTTCGGTCTCTTAAGTTTGGTAGAAAAATGCTCGGGTGAATGGTTACTGCTTGAACTGGTCGGAACAAACAGCTTGAACTGGTCGGAACAAATATTACAGATGGTGGTTTGTCATTTGATGTCCCAAGTTATTTGTTTAATTTAACGTTTCGGGTTTTTTTATTTTATGTTTTCTTTAATTCTTATAGGTGATATTTGCTGAGCCAGTAATCATCACTGCTTGCGAATTTTTGGAGCAGAATGCCTCCTCTTCTTCTCAAGCTGTTTCCGTTCTGGGGTATGTTCTTTTCGCCGTGTTTATTCTTATTCTTTCTTTGTTTTAAATTATTAAAGATCTTCAGGTAGTAAAATAGCCGTTATAACTCTTTTTGGAATGCCCATATTGTCGACTATGTAGCACTAAACTCGAATTGACTCTTTCATGCTAGGCCTTGTTTTAAATCTAAGAGTCCACGCCGGAACTTGTGGCAGTACCAAAAAAAGAATTGAAATTTTCAGACGTGACTTTTAGAGAAAATGTTTTGGTTGAAATGTCCAGACTCTAAAGTTTAGGTTTTTTCTATGTCATTTTTAGTCATTTCCAGACAAGTTAATTTCCCATCTGGAAACAAAAATAGTGAATGGATATTCTAGTTAGTTTTGTCGCATAAGTGGGCGAACTTTGTGTTTGGTTTAGTGTATTAGAACCGATGACATGTCTTGAGGTTTGTCTTTAATGTGGGCGATATCTGTGGATGTTCGTCTGAATGTTGACAATATTATTCTCTATTAGGGCAACTTCACCTCCTTCATTTGCATTGGAAGTGTTCGTTCGATGTGAAGGAGAATCAAAATTTAAGCGACTTTGCAACCCTTTTCTTTACACCCCCTCAGCGCCGTATCCTTTGGAAGTGGAGGTAACTGCTAAGATATGATTCATCTTCAAAATAAAGTCTGTTGCTTTTCCCATTCATTTTTTTTCCCTTTCTGGGTATGACTCTTGGACCAGAGTAATTGGCTATCAGAACTTTGACTTGTAGTAGTACACACTCCCGTAGAGAAATGTAAATGTGTAATTGCTAGGCCACATATAGGTCTTCTGATATTATGGTGTATGACAAAATAGAGAGAGTAAATAACTTGTCGCAGAAGGTAACGGGTTTAGTTTGGGTTGGGAGTGGAATGAGTTTGGAGTGTTGAATAGCTTTTGATTCCATCACCTTGTCTGTCAAAAGGCAGACCTTGAGCCTGCCTGTATGCGATGAGAAGGTTGTTTGATCATTCTTATATGCAAGGTCCAATTTATCTTTTGATTCTGTCACATTGTGTCTCAAAAGGACTTTTTTCATCAAAACTGCAGGCTGTTGTAACCAACCATCTGGTGGTTAGAGGTAGCTATCGAAGTTTGAGCTTGATCGTCTATGGGAACATCGTGAAAGATCTGGGGCAGTACAATATCATTCTTGAAGGTCGTTCTGTAACTGATATTGTGAATTCCACCGAAGGTAATCTTGAGGATTTGCCATTGGTATTGCACTCAGTCAACAGAACTATAGAGGAATGTCTATCATCCCTAGACATAGTATCTCTACCCCTGGCTGCTGTAGATGTCCCTGTGGAAGTTAAGCGATTGTTGCAGCTGCTAGTAAAAGTCTTTGACCAGCTAGCTACTAATGATGTATTAAATAAGTTTGTGGATACGGTAGTGTCTGGGGTCTCGTCTTATGTCACAGACAATGTAGATTTTTTTTTAAGGAATAAGAATTGTCTGGCAGTGGCCAATTCCGTAGATTCTGGGATTTTCCATGATATTACTGACAAGGTTAAGAAAGACATTCGTGATCTCAATGAAATTCAAGAATCAGATCGGCCGCGTGGATCATCAGGACTGTTCAGCTTTCTTGAGACAGAGACTTATGTGGCCACTTCCCAACAATTGGTCGATATGTTAAGTCCATATATTCAGTTTGAAAGAGATTCCTTGTGTACTGCCTTTCCACAGCTTTCAAAGGTATTACAAAATTATTAGCTCTCACATACGCTGGTGATAGAAATTTATATAACATTCATATATGATTGCTGTTTATTTTTCTCATTTCAGGGAAAAGCCACTCTTCTAGGTTTAAGTTTGGCCTTTTTATTATGCTCTGGCCGAGAAGGCTGCCTCCATTTTGTTAATTCTGGGGGGATGGATCAACTTGTATACATGCTTGGTCATGATGTTCAGAATTCGACCACTATTACTCTACTGTTGCTTGGAGTTGTTGAGCAGGCTACTCGCCATGCAGTTGGGTGTGAAGGGTTTTTAGGTTGGTGGCCTCGTGAGGACGGAAGTATCCCGTCTGGGAAGAGCGAGGGTTACTGTCTTCTGTTGAAATTACTCATGCAGAAACCATGTCATGAAGTTGCCTCTCTTGCAATATATATTCTTCGTCGCTTGAGAATTTATGAGGTTATATCAAAATATGAGGTACTCTCTATTTTAAGAATTTTTTTTTCGTGGCATTATCTTAATAGGTCCTTAATGTTAATATGATTACTAATACTTTTTTCATCAGTTTGCAGTGTTGTCAGCATTGGAAGGTCTTTCCAATTCTCATGGGAATGCCACTCATAATCTGAATATGCTATCTGATGCTAAGTCTCAACTTCAAAAGCTCCAGGTTTATTGCTGATTAGACTTTCATGTTATTTTTTCGTTAATACAATCGTGTAAAACTCCATTTAACGGTAACACTGGTGTTACTGCTAACTAACAATGCAGAAGCTGATGAAGTCACTTGGATCAGTTGAAGATCCCTCACCATCAGCCTACGCAGAAAGAAGTTTGGTTTTTGATCATTCTGAGGGGTGGTTGTCATACAAAGCCACAAGTAAACTAACTGCTTCATGGGCATGTCCCTTTTCCAATTCTGGAACTGATTCGCACATGTTGGCACTTCTGAAGGTCAATCACTTGGTTATATTAGTCTCTTAAGTTTACCTTAACCACTATTTTAATTTCTAAAACATATGCTAACTATGTTGCGTGGCATAGTTCCACTTCTCGTTATGTCACCAAGAATCAATTTTCTTGAAGAATATTTTCATTGATAACCTGACTTGAAGCATTTCTCATTGAGCAGGAGCGGGGGTTTCTTCCTCTGTCAGCAGCACTTCTCTCAATACCTGGATTGCATTCTAAACTTGGAGACATTATGGATGTCTTTACTGATATCGCCATGTTTATTGGAAACATTATTCTTTCGCTTATGTTTTCTCGCACAGGTATTTTATTTAGCCTTCCGATTAGAACACACTTGATCATTATGTGCATTAGAGTTTTAATATAGCCGGTTTTCTTCTGTTTTACAGGATTGAGCTTTTTGCTACATCATTCACAACTGACTGCTACAATAATACAATCTCTGAAGGGATCTGTTGATCTGAACAAGGAGGATTGTGTCCCTCTTCGCTATGCTTCAGTTTTGATATCCAAGGGTTTTACTTGCAGCTTACTGGAAATTGGAATAAATCTTGAAGTGCATTTGAGGGTGGTGGGTTAATGGAAAGGGCACATGCTTTACGTACGTAGATTTGTATTTATTTTCTACTAAATATTACATATTTCATTCAGGTGAGTGCGGTAGATCGTTTGCTCAAGTCGACTCCACAAACAGAAGAATTTCTATGGATTTTGTGGGAGCTACGTGATGTCTCTAGGTGAGAAATGTTTCTCAGTCATGTCTCGATATGCCAAATTCTGCCGTATGTTTGTTTTTGTCTTCTTTCGAATTAAACTTGAAGCCGTTATGCAGGTCTGACTGTGGGCGTGAAGCTTTATTAACATTAGGTGTTTTCCCAGAGGTATGAATCTGGAACCAGAAAAAGTAATAATATGTGATGAACTTGCCTGTAATTCAATTCTCATTTTTTCCTCCTGTTTTGCTTTTGGAGCTGATAAGCGGTTAAACATTTCATGGTGAAAATTGTCCCACATTTAATTTTGTGAAAGATCACGTGTTTGGTGGTGCTTTTAGCTTCCCTCACGAATTTAAACCTTTGGTTATAATGGGTACTTTTGGGAGATTAGTGACTAGTGTTGTATCTGTGCTCCCCAGTGCCGGTCATGTAAATTTTCAAGGAAAACATACCCAACACACCACATCTGGCCGTTTTTATGGGAAGACCAAAAACGGTTTTGAACTGTGAAATAGTATATATAGTGTAGATATTTTAATAATTCTTTTAAATTGCCCTTAAGGTTGTAGGAGATTTGTTAGAGCTCATTGACTTAAACGCTTAATGATAATAGTGTTTTGGCTGACCATGTCAATTC
>KE155125.1:44244-58134 GCA_000411075.1 Sisymbrium irio
TCCACTTATCCAAGTGAAAAACGGGTTCTAGAGTTTGGAATTGTGTCCGAGTCCAGTGTGATTCAGTGGTGTATTCCAGTTCAGATCGATCTCACTGCTTTGCGATTCGCAAGTGCCTCTCTCGTGCTTTCAGAAAAAAAAAAGAGCTGTAAGTATTTTTCCTCCAGGAGTGTTTAGCGTTACCATTTTGGGGGCGTTTCTATCTCGGATCCTGCTTTGTACTAAAATTTCCTTATCTTGACCACATTTATATCTAATCGCTTATTTGTATCCTATCAACTTAGTACAGATTGGCCAGTTTGAATGCAAAAGACTGGGCATCGATTTTCCCCTTTGTGCTGAAGTTCTGTCAGGTATATTAATTTTTTCCAACACTGTAGTGATCTAAGATTAATTGTTTTCTATAATCAGTCTTGTCAAATAATCAGTCTTCCTGTTTTTCATGTTAGAATCGTTAGTTGATGTATATCTTCTCTGCGTCTGTCGATACATGTAACATAATGTCCACCGATGCTACTTCATGTTAGAATTTGTTTTGGTTTTCTCAACAGGATGATCAAGCCGAGGCTTCATATGCACTTGGTGATCGATCTACCAGTGACATAGTTGTCAGGCTAAGAAACGAAGATGATTGGATCTATTGCCATTCCAAGATCCTTACTGAGAAAAGCAGATACCTCGCAGACCGTCTCTCTGATAAATGGCCCACTTGCAAGATTCTTGATTCGCGCTACTGTGTGGAAGTCATCTGCCAAGAATCAGACTATGATCATCACATCAATCTCTTACGACTTCTCTATGTTGTCTCTGATCATGTCCCTGAGGATCACTTGTGTCATAACGTGAAAAGTGCGTTGGGATTCTCTGTGTTGCTAAAGAACTTGACTGCCCTCAGGTTTTCACTGCTTGTCTGAGCTACTTGGAAGCTGTTCCATGGGAAGAAGGTGAAGAGGAAGAGATTTTGAGGATCATACCAACATTCGGACCAGAAGCAGAGCCTGTTCTCGCTCGTCTCCAACCGGTTGATCACTCCGCTGTTACTGGAATCTTTCTGTCGGCTTTTAGATTCGCTACCTCGTCCCCGCCTTTGCCCTTGTGCGACATCAAGTCATCTGCGCAAGAACAGATTGAGTATATGATAACCGAAGATGACGATGCTCCATTGTTGATTGCTGATGAAGAGATCAAGCTTCAAGTAAAGGTATGTGTAAAGGGCCTGTTTCTCAGATTCTTCCAGTGTTTAGAAGCAATGTCCTTGAAACCCGCCGTTGATTCTGAGGAGGTGACTAGCAACAACGGGTCTTTTAGGATGGTTATATCAGATTTGTCGTGGGCTTTTCAGATACTAACAAAGATGGAAATGGTGAGAGATTTTGTTGTAACATGGGTTGACACATCTGAGAAGTTAGTTAAGGTAGTTGAAGCGATGGAAACGGCTGCAGAGACGGTGGAGATAAGAGTTAAGGTCACCGAGGTGACTTCGAAAGTCGTAGAGGCGATTGGTTATGGAACTGTGATATTACCAACGGTGAAACGGCTTCAGATGGTAAAACTATGGCTTCCCTTTGTAAGAAAAACAAAGCCACTTGTTGACTCAGCAGTAACCAATAACAACGACGAAGAAGAACAGGAGGAAGCTGTGAGATGTAAGATCGATGGAGAGATATGGCAAGCTTTAGAGTCTTCCTTTGTGTCCATAATTCTGGCGTTGCCATCTTCAGACCAAGCTGAGATATTGACTGAATGGTTAAGCAAGAACGGGTTGTATCCGGATTTGACGGAGGCTTTTGAGGTTTGGTGTTACAGATCAAAAGTGGCCAAGAGAAGATTGGGTTTGCAACAAGGGGGAGAGGAAGACGAGAATGGCATGTCTTGACTCTTTTGTTGAGCTGTGAAATCTAGAAAAGAGGGACATTCTGTGTAGGTCTCTTAACCCCTTTTTTGTGTGTTCTCTGCCAAATCCATCATGTGCAGTTTACACAAATCTGTAAATACCGTTGACAGATGTGTTTGTCCTTTTTAATTGCCCAGAAAGATTTTGTACTAGAAAAATAAAAGGAGAACAAGGTTTAAATCTTCAAAACGTCGACCTATCGATCACTTGTGTTTTCTCTGAAAAACGAGTGTACCAACACTCAAGTGCCATTTTGATCTTCAAAGTACACTATTAATCATCGCTATCCTAGACCATGACCAGGTCATTGTCTCGATATCAATTATCGACAAGTGATGATAACTGATAAACCAAAAATCACAAATTCGCTTGAAACTGCATTAGAGTTTCATCTCAAGTTCGATTCACCGATATCCACTAGTTTTTGTAGTAAGATAGTATCAGGTTTTGATATCGGTTTACAGAGATATTCACAAGGGACAAATCTCTCTTAAGTTTGACCCTCTGTTAATGTCTTATCTCATTAAATGATCTTTGTTTGTTGTACTTTCTGAAGCTCATTGAACCTGGGTTTTCGACAGCACTCACTAACGGGAGATAACGATTCAACCAATAAAAATGGATTATTAATTCAGTCACAGACGTGAAGCCGAAAACATTTAGAACTGAGTTGATGGTAGGGGCTGCGCGAACGCAAACCCCCTCTGCCACAAATAATGACGTAGGCTCTTCCACTTGGGAAGACCTTAAGCTAAGCACCCTTCCTTATTGTGCAATGGAAGTCACTAGCCTAGGCCACTCGTCCTCTTGATCACGAGTCGACCCCGTCCAGGTAAGTGATTTGCTCGCTTCCACCAATGTCTTATTTATACTACATCTCCAAAGCCTCCTACGTTTCTCCTAACCGATGTGGGACTTTGCTATATATCACACTTTACGCCGTTTTTATTTTATTAAGATGCACCGCGTGCCGTTTATGGCTTCTTTTTGGAACTTCGTGTCTGATAGGCTTTATACCCACGCGAAACGGCAACACCTTTGTATAGTGTTTGGATCAGATAGTGGGCCGGACTCTTTTGGGTCCCAAGTCAAGTCTTATAATCAATTCGGTATTATATTCCATTTAACTTTTTTATTTATCATCGCCGTCAAATCCGGATCCACCTGTTAACCCAAGTGCTTTCGGTAGTTGCAACTTTTACATTACTATGGGCCTCCATCATGGGCTAACCTGTTAAAACATTAGACTTATTGTCACGGCAAATATCTTGGAAGTTGGACTCAAAAACCAGATTTTAAATTTCATAAATCATATACTTTTGGTTCACCTCACGCGTCTTCAGGTTTTATATGTATGGATGTGGTCGTCAGAACTCAGAATGTTACGGTTCTGAATTTTAGTTTTAGTTATTTCAAATTGAAGAATCCTTAGGAATAACAGAGGTTTGATGGTTTGATAAAAAAAAGAGGTTTTATGGTTAAATGGTTTGATAAAAAAAAAGAGTTTTTATGGTTTCCAAAATTAAAAGCAAAACCATTTTTAATTCTCATAGTATTATTTTTTATATTATAATTCGAATTCTCTAGTTACTATACAATATATCTCATTTGTTTCTATTCATACTTAATCATTTTGGAGTGGCACGACCAATCATTGCTTGGGTTGATCTTAATCCAAATTTCAGGAAGATAATGCGCAATTTATTCATTTTCTTTAGAGAAAGCTAAGCCTTCTAATGATTGTAATTATGATGCTTCTAGATACCAACAGGATCGTAAATTATTACAATCATTTTCTTACAACCAACTAACCAATTAAAAGCCAGTCAACAGTAGATCTAATTCATCCCACTTTTTGAGTTCTCCTTTGTCCACGACACAAGTATAATTAGTGATTATTAATTACTTGAACATTATTTTGTAAATAAACTCTAAAAACAAATTAAGATTGTTTTAAGTGTATAGTGTATACTAGTAATTTTCAAGCTGACCTAATAAACAAAACGAAAATAAATATTTATAACTAGAATTAGCAAGAGAGGGTCAAAATGTCGGGGTCCTTGGGGATTAGAAAGTGGAACGAGAGGCCACGGTACACAACACACACACAAAAAGTCCTTATCCTGTGGCCGGTGCACCGTCCCACATGTGATTGCTGGTCACGACGTGTCAATCAGAACAATGGTATGATCCTTTAATAGAATGTGCCCGCCAGTGGACCCCTACGTGGACCAAACTAAGCAATATGGTTCTCACGTGGATAATGACTTTTATGACCAACAAAAAAGTTACTGTGAGCTTCCCCTTACAATTGAGAAATGACCGACTTTGGCGCTAACGCCGAAAGTCCTCCAGGATCCTCTTTCCGCCGCGTGCCATATGGTCTTCGTCGCGTGTGAATATCTGTCTTGTTGTGGTTGGTTATTAGTTCGAAATTATTGAGGCAATGCAGAGATTTTGTTCGCATCGTCATCGCCGACACATAGAAAGAGTTCCCTTGTTGGGAAGGCTTCGTTTAGTACAGTTTCGTCACGGCGTCTTATTATTTGCAAGCTGTGACGTTACGGTTTATAATTTGTTTGATACGAGAGTATGTTTTAATACCGTAGCGTAGGATTTGATTGTAATCCCAAACCCGCCTAGACATTTGCTATTTTCAGTATTCCCCTAAAATCTCAGAGTTTGGTCTCATTTATGGTTTTTATAGTTTCAAGGTAGGTACAAACCGTTGTACGTGGACCATATGAAAATTTTGAACTTTTTTTCGTAACGTTTCTTTTTCTATCATATTTTAGAATTAAACGTGTATGGCTACGATTGACGGGCTTTATATAGCTAGCATGCTCAAGACTCAAAACTTCAAAAGGCCAAAGCCGAATCTTTTGAAAAATGATTTTACCCATTACGGAAACAATCTTTTTGCATAATTTAACTTTTTATTGAAAGATTGAACTTTTAAGCTTTATAAATAAAAAATAGAAGTCTAAATTAGCTATTGTAATTTACTGATCAATTACTTGAAATGCAGGTTATTTGATCATTGATATCTAGAAAATTATCTAAACTAATCCTGCATCGCTTAACTCAACATAAAGATATCCTCCTTAAGTGATATCTTATAAAGATATTATCCACTATAGACTATATCCCCAGGGATTAGTTCAGTTAGTTTAGATGTTCAAATATTAGCGTCTTAACCTTAGGAACAAATACTCGATGTAACTTAACAGACCAATCATGGTAGTGTATAATTGTTGAAAAAACTTCCTCTGTTTAACAGCTAATAATCGAGTTTCTTCCACTATATATGTTGTTCAGCTTATCACTATAGAGTGTGTAACATTTATAATTGCCAAAAACTTACAATATTGTTTATTCAGATTTCAGACTAACGGTGTTTGGACTTTTGTCACTCATTCTACGTTCGAATTATTTCGTTAATTACACTGCATCACTGTTACTACTTAGTACTTACTTACTAGTACCAAGTTTAAATATCACTCGAGTAGGGAAAAATTGCCAACACAAATTTCTTTCTTTCACATACAAATTGTTAAAACTTGACGAAATCATTTTGCCATTTAATTTCATTATGAAATATGATGTATTATATATATATATATATAAATAAATAAGAGTAACCCACTATATAATGACAAAAGACGGTGTCTTGCTAAGTCTCTGCCTTTATCTTGCTGCCACAAGGAAAATGAGAGGGGAAACAGAATACCCCCCAGAAATATGAACGTGGTGTCTTTCTCTCTAGTCTCTATTAGCTTTCTCCCCGGCCGGTGTATATTTCGTCACTTTCTCCGGGCTTACATCATCTCAATCTCCTCGGTTTGTATTACGTCAGTTCCTCCTCATTTCTCTTTTTCTCCTTTCTTTCCACCATATACATTCTGGTCTTGCGTTGATTTTTATTTTCGTGAAACTTTTGGTGCATTCCGATTTGTTCAATACTCTTTTCTTCGTTTTAATCACACTCTGGATAGGAAAAAAAGAATAATCACTAAATAACCTATTTTCGGCGCAGAAACTACATTTCGAAATTAATTTGCTACTTCTATAAGAATTTTTATATTTTTTGCTCTCTGAATCTCGAATACAGGAGAGCATAAACAAATGTTTTGGAAATATGTACAGTAAGTAAAGGCCTTTTGCTTTATTAAGAACTGATGTAATTACTCTCAAGACTTCGATGTTATTTTCACCATCCTTGATTGTTTTTAGATTGATTAAGTTTTTCTTTTTCTAAACTGGAATCTTAAAAATTAAAATACTATATACATGCAAACGTAGTGGGTTTGGCGGCGATCATGTTTCACAAAACAGTAATATTAGGCAGAGAGAACAATAAACAAAGAGTTTTCAGTTTCAAGATTTTCTGAGATTTGAAGGTTTGTTTTATTGCTTATTTTCCCGGAAAAGTAAAAAAGAGAAAATCTTCCGAATCTTGCAACTTGGTTTCTATAATAATAAGCCACCTCCAGATATGTTTTTCTTAAAAGAGAACACTCGACTTGGCTTCAAGTCATATCAGAGTCATATTTCTTTTTGAAATAGTAAAAAACCCATTCATTATTTTCTCTATTACGTCCAAGTTCTAAGTCTATAATTCCTATAGAAACTCAAGAGCTTATGTCAATGGAATTCCATGTCAGACATGAATATTCTCTTACAATCTTTTGTCTTTTAACTGTTTTAAAATACCTCAGATTATCTTTTATCCCGTGTTTTTTTCCCGGGAAAAAGAATCTCAAAAGCAAAACGTCGTACTTGTGACATTATTTTATCTCCCTCTTGCTCTTTGATTTAATGCAACTATCTGAAACTCTATGAATATATCACCCACAGATTTTAACGTCATATGGTATTTTCACCTTCTGGACAAAATGGGACATTTCTCTTCCATGTTCAACGGCTTAGCTAGATCCTTCTCGATCAAGAAAGCGAAGAACAACAACAGTGGCAAAAGCTACGCCAAGGAAGCCGCAGATGAAATGGCTAGAGAGGCGAAAAAGAAGGCGTTGATTCTGAAATCCTCTGGTTGTATTAATGCAGAAGGATCCAATAACTTGGCATCTGTTTTCTCCAAACGCGGTGAGAAAGGCGTCAATCAAGACTGTGCCATCGTCTGGGAGGTACATTCCCTATCAGAGCTGAATTATCTATTTATTTAGATTTTTTTCCAGTCTTTGGCGTTTACTTAGCTCGATTTTTCGGTCTCTTTTGTGCATACTTTAAGCATATTGAAGCCAAAAGATGTTATCTTACGCAATTCTCTTTGTGTGCTTTTACGTACGTCGAGGTTGCTTTTTGAACACTTCTCTGTATCTAGGGTTATCACCAGTTTAAAGATCTAAGCGTCACAAGATTATATGCGTTTGGCTTTGTTTCTAAGTTGTTAAGACTGCCTGTTTGTCTCTCGCGTAGTTGTTAGGTTTTCCTTAAGATATGATAAAGCATCTAAATAGAAGCTATCCATACTCAATGCTTGTTCATTAGGTTTCCTAAATGTTACTAACGAAAGGATGTTGTTACCTTCACACGATTTTAGCGTTTACGTTTGTTTCTAGTCCTTTTCAGATGCTTGTTTCTCTATTGACATCTCACAAACACGATCACACAGCTATCCAATTATGTTGTCTTCAAACGCCTCTTCACACCTATACTTAGTTCATAATGTATTGATCCTTTTCTCGAATCGTAAACAGGGATTCGGATGTCAAGAAGACATGATCTTCTGTGGGATATTCGATGGACACGGTCCCTGGGGTCATTTCGTGGCAAAACAAGTCCGAAACTCAATGCCTATATCTCTGCTCTCCCACTGGCAAGAGACTCTGTCTCAGACCACTTTACCAGAACCCGAAACAGACCTCGACGAATCTGACAAAAAGCTGCAGCGATTCGCCATCTGGAAACACTTATACCTCAAGACCTGTGCAGATGTCGATCAAGAGCTTCAGCATCACCGAAAGATCGATACTTTCAACAGCGGCACCACCGCTCTAACCGTTGTGAGGCAGGTAAATCGACCATCAAGATTATTGGTACCTCATAAATAAATGTTGTAAAAAAGTTTCTCTGTTCATTGATCAATGTTCTTAAATGGTTTCTTGCTATAGGGTGAAGTTATATATGTAGCAAACGTCGGGGATTCACGTGCCGTACTGGCCACGGTTTCTGAAGAAGGAAGTTTGACCGCGGTTCAGCTCACGGTCGATTTCAAACCAAATATTCCACGTTAGTAGTTAGTACTACAACTAGACCTAAGTAGATCATGAAAATCTCGGAGCTTTTAGCTAAGTAGTTCTGAATCTCTACATTTTCATATTTTGTTTTTGCTAAAACAGAGGAAGAGGAGCGGATCATCGGATGCAACGGGAGAGTATTTTGCCTCCAGGACGAGCCAGGGGTCCACCGTGTGTGGCAACCGGAAGAAGAATCTCCGGGGCTGGCAATGTCTAGAGCATTCGGAGACTATTGTATCAAAGAGTACGGATTGGTCTCAGTTCCTGAAGTGACTCAGAGGCATATCTCCAATAGAGACCAGTTTGTAATCTTGGCCACTGATGGGGTAAACACATTTAGTTAAGCTCAAATATGACATATTCTGTATTTTGTTTGCATATATTAAGATGAAGTTATTTACTTATATGATATTTTAGGTATGGGATGTGATATCAAACCAAGAGGCAATAGACATTGTTTCCTCAACCGCAGAGCGGCCAAAGGCGGCCAAACGGCTGGTGGAGCAAGCGGTTAGGGCGTGGAATAGGAAGAGACGCGGAATCGCAATGGATGATATCACAGCGGTTTGCCTCTTCTTCCATTCTTCATCGCCGTAGTCATCCCTATCGAAACATATTAACCCTGCCATGACCTGTAACTCTGTAAATAGGTAATGGTTTTGGGACCGGGATAGAAAAGAAAATGTTGTCATGTAAATAGACTCGCGAAAGACCGCACTGAATATTTTCTTGCATAATCAGAGCTCTATTTATAACTGATGTTATATACTCGCACCCGCATGCAAACCTATCCGAATGAAATTGAGTGAATATATTATAAGAATAACTGATAACTGAATTGTACAGCTTGGGGCACATAGATATTCACAAAAAGATCTTATTCTATATATATACACACACACGCACACCTTGGCAAACCTAGGAAGTATTCAAAAGAAATTACCTCTTTCTATAAAAAAACACATCTCTATGAAACGTGTGAGATTCTTTACCCATCTAATATAGATTTCGATAACTGGCTTAATATTATGTATCCTATTAAACGAATTAGGATAAAGAGAATCCCGCGTACAATAAATAGTGGTCAGTGGAAGACTTGAGGAGCAGTGTAGAACTCGGATTCGTTGAAAACCGGTCTGAGATCTTCTTGATTACACATGAACTGTAATGGGAAACACACAAGGTGCCCTCTTGTCTTCTTCAGCAACGCCCACGAGTCGCTGCCGCATGGTTTTAGCTTTTCCGGTGCAATGCCAAGGTCGATTGTCGTATGACCTAACTTGTCTTTACAAAGAGACACATTGTGTCTCAACTCAGCTCTGTGTTTAGGAAGATGATCAAGATCAGAAGCATCAGATTAGTTACATCTCGTGGAAATTAAGTGTGTCAATTTAGTATTTTTATCCGTAAAGTTCATAGCAGGTAAGAAGTATGAACCTTGAGCGTATACGTTCATTAGGGATGCAAGAGAAGACTTGGTCATAGATGTCGGTGTTCTTCCTAGCCGTGGCCATCCACAAGTCTTGGTATGTTGCATCTTTGATTGGATCTTCGATCATTTTCACCTAAACACCAAAATAAGAGTAACATTCAGAAGTTTCTATCAAGCCATGGAAATACTAAAACGTCAGGGGTTATGTAAGCTCAAACGAAATTCTTACGTCAAGATTTTATAGTAAAGGCGCCATAAGGAAATTTTCAAATTACCTCTCCAGCTTGAAGGCCAAGATGCTCCGACCAAAGGGAACATCTGAGACTATGCGAGAATTTCCCTGCCATCCACTTCACTCCGTTCATCGAAGATTCCACGAATTCTTTGTCTTCGATCACAACTCCGATCTGAAGATACGATAGATTAAAATGAATACATATCTCCTTTTTGTTTCTTCCACAACGAATCAATATGAAAGATGTGGAAATACCTCAGAATCTCGTGAGCCTAGTAAGCTTCGATCGTTTATGTTAGAAGAACCGATCACAGCAATCCGGTCATCAACAATCAGTAGCTTGCTATGCACGTAAATCTGGCTAGTGGCAATTGGATCATCCTCAAACAGCCGTCCGTACGATCTCAGACCATAGAAGGAGATGTAATCTTTCGTCTTGGGACCGAGCAAAGCGTTAAGGTTGTCAAGAATCGAAGTTCGTTCTCTGGAGATGGTACGGTATTGCCAATGCATCAGTGCTCGAACCGTAGCTGCTCCAAATTCATCAATACCTCCCTGTTCAACGTCAGCATGGAAAATGATTTTTATCGCGCTTTTATTCTGTTGACAATCTGTGAATGTGACACTTAAGAACCAAACTGTACCTGAAATCCAGGGAGGAGAGGTATAACGATCACTACACGGAAGCACTTGTTCTCTTCATGAGCTTTCAGAATGCGTCTGTATAATGCTTCGAGAACGCGGTTTAGGATCGTTTCATCTTTTTCTAGCCCAGAGATGAAGAATTGGTTCTGGTAAACCAGAAGGTTAAGAGGAATATAGGATTAGTCTGAGACCAAGCGCTTTCATATGACGAAAATGTCAGAATGCTGTTTTTATATACCTCGATGTAGATAAAATGTTCAGCGTTTTGGATGAGCGAACAGTAAGCTCGATGAATGCTATCCTCAGGCTGGCTAGTCCCAGCAGACCATTGGCTAACACTTCTGATGATCTGACACCGGCAATCACTTTGCTTCCCGATCTGCCACCACCATTCGTTCACAGTCTCATCCCGGTCGCTTTCCTCTGAAGTTTCCCCAGGAGACTCATCTCGACCTTCGGATCCATCGAGATATTGTCTTGAACCTCTGTCAAACTTCATATCTCCTTTGCTAGCGAATTCTGCATCGATTTCTTGCGGGAGAAGCAAAGGGATATCTTGGTTAGGTGAGCCAGATGAGAATGAGTCTTGTCTGGAAAGAACAACAGGTTTGTCAGGGTCTTCTTCGGGCTTAGCTGCCCCGACAATATCGATCTCTCTAGTCCCCAAGTAGTGAGGAAGAACCATATGGTGCTGAGGCATCAGCAATGGAATCGTCTGTTCATTAGGTGCCTTGTTTCTCTAATCAAAGAAAAGACTAAACATAATCAAAACCTTGTAAAAGGAAAAAAGAAACGCAATTGCCTTAGAGTGGCTAATCTCGACAATGCAATTACCTTAGAGTGGTTCCACCGCTGGACGAAATGACGAGCCACATCGCGACAAGGTGGTCCCCAGAGAGCGCAGTGAACCTCGTGCCACGGCATTCTCGGGTATTTTTTCCGGTCTAGCTCGTCTTTCATCGTTTCCTCCCATGAATTTGGTTCAGATTCTCTGACAATAGACATAACAAATCGTCAGGAAGATGATTCCTTTTGTTAGGAAAAGTTCAGACTAGTTCAGGAATCCCACCTAGGATTATAATAATCTTTTCCTGGCCATATATGAGGAGGGCAATCTCCAATTTTGTGTTCCGCTGTATCGTAGCGGCCGAAACAGAGGTCTAGTCCTCCAATGAAGCAAACTTGGTAATCTACAATCACAATCTTATCGTGGTGCGACCTGAAAAAGGCATGGATTTCAACTTTAGTTAGTCGTGGCTTACAAGTTACAAAAATCTGCGGGTATTGTTTATATACTGTACCAAAGGTAAATTCCGGTGGAGAGGTGGTCTGGATAACGAAGAACTTTGACGTTCTTGTGGATGTTTTGAAGCCGTTTCTTGCTGTACATGCTGTTGATTTTCAGCGCGATTTGTACTTCCTTATACATAAGAATATATATCTGCAACAAAGTTGAATCAAATTGGCTTTAGCGTTCATAACAAAACCAATAGAATCTATCCCTTGGGAGTTGGGAGAAATGTAATACTATATTATAATTACCTTAACGCCCTGCTTTGCTTTTGTCTCCAGCAATGCATCGAGCCGCAGAGACGGATGATCTTGAAACGGGCGTTTGAGATATAGCTCTGGGCATAACCACCAACCCGTGATAAATATCTATAGATGAGATTTGTATGTTAGACTTCACTCACTCTGCAATCCTGTGATTCGATTCTTAATTACATACAAAGAAATGGAACCTCTGATGTAGCGTTTTGGATTGCAAATGCAATGGCTTCAAACGCAGTGTGACCGTCAACGAACCACTTAGCCTGGCTTCCATCTGATGTCAATCCTCTAGGCGGTGCAAACGAACCAAACCTATGTGGATTGTAGCAACCAGCCTCGTCCACGGCCTTAACCCACTCTTTGACTTTCCTGCAGCTCGTAGTTCTCAGCCTCACGGTTCGGTCCCCACTTGTAACCTTAAAGCCAAAACGCAACGGGTTGCGTTCCTTCACCTGTTCAGCTAAACGCGGTTGCTCAGAAGACTCTTTCGTACCCTGCAACTCCAATGAGTCGAACACCATTATATCAAGAAGCTTTCCGCTGAACGGATCTTCTAGTAACGCCAAGAATCCCGGTTTCAGAACCGCCCAGACCTGAAAACATCCTAGAAAAAATCAGATATCATTCATCCAAGCAAGAAACATTCAGAAACTTTACACGAACCCGAGCCCGAACCTTTGCCCAGCTATTTCCAAAGCAACCGAGACAATGCGAAAGAAGACAGCATCGGCCACCATCAGACCCGGAGACTTCCCTCAGGTGTTTTACTGTGACGTACCCTTCTTTCATCTTCGAACCGTATTCTCTAGCAAACGAGAGTCTAGAAACTTCAAGAAACTTGCACACCTGCGGATAAGTTTTAAGTGTGACGCAAGAAACATGGAAACCGCAACTAGAAAAGTAACAGTCATCGCCAAAGAAAAAAACCCAAACCTCTTTGGAGTTTACAATGTCCAAGTTCCCTAGAAAGAGATTCAAGTAGCCCTGCATTGCGGTTCTCCCACGGTCTACAACTGTCTCTGACCGGCCTATCGTTGGGCGGATGATTGATAACGCTGCACGCGAAGGAACATTCCTAGAAAACATAGAAATATAATGTTTAAGAAGTCGAATGCTTCATAAAACATGGCACACCAACTGTTACTCGAAAACTGAAAAGGAATTTATCCGATTTTAAACTCACCTGCTCTTGACACTATCTTGAGTGTAGTGCAGAGGCAGAGCACCGTCGTCGGGTTCTTCATCATCTTGTACAACTGATCCATGCATATCAAAGATCCCCAAGCTGTGCAGCCACTCTCTAACCTGTCCAAAACGGTAATTTTTGAATTTCAAGAATTTGTGCGTGTGTGTGAGAAAAACTGAAAAAAAACCCGGCAAATTCTGACCTGTTCTTGCTTCTCGTGGAGTTCTTCAATGAGCAAACGTTTCTTCAAAGCAAAATGTAGGTATAGAACTTGAGAAGCTTTCTTTTGTAATGTCCACTTGAACTAAAACATACACCAAAAAAACAGAGGATAACAACGTCAACGTCTTTGTCTGTTACTGATTAATACAGAACCGAAACACATGGAGAAAAAACCATCAAATTGCATATTTGCATTAACAAACTTCTTTTTTTCATATTAGATCACTCCATTGTGATAATTTAACATTGAAAATCAGTCGTCTCTTCTGCTTAAACTACAAGTCGACATTGTAAAATATGCATCTCATAGAGTAAAGATACCTGTTTATACTGAAGCTCCAATGTGTAAGAAAGAAGTAAAGGGCTAAAATCGGTGGTGTCGGGTCGCGAGACGGAGACGATCGCAGCCTTTGGAAGCTCTTCGAATATCTGACTTCCGCCGCCAAGACAATTCGCCGCCGTCGCTGC